>JAOYSI010018366.1:0-27132 GCA_025775065.1 Hiodon alosoides
GGGGGGGGCAGGTTTCAGATTTCTTGTACCGAGGAATTCTGGTGTGGTCTATGTTCTCTACAGGTTGGGACATGTTTGCAAAAGATATACAGAAGGAACAAGGAAATGAGAGGGACGGGGGCGAGAGGCAGGACAGATGAAGGAGGAGGAGGGAAGGAAAACCTTTCTGTTTCACATGGGAAACCCAGCTTTGGGGCGGCGGGTAAGAGGAAAAGAAAAAATCTGCTCCTCCACATTTAGGTGCAGCGAGGAAATGGGCCCAGTGCCGCTTTGACATGGGCCAGTTTCGGACACTGATCGGTGCCAGGCGTAGATCTAACTGGCATAGATTTGAACCGGCATAGATCTGAACCAGTGTTTACATTGAAAAATCAATAAATCAATAAACTGGAATTCAATAAATCTAAACAGGAGCTCTTATTGCTTCTTTTACAGGGTGCCAAATGTGACACGCGATGTTAAACACACTTTGTACTTCTATCGTAAATTATACCTATTATTTGACATTTTACCCCAAATTTGTGCTGTCAGTATTGTAAATATCAACTTTAAACGTTCTTCAATGGTCTTTGAAGTTTAGATGTGAGATGAGAGGGGATTTTAAAATGGCACAACACATTCCCTGTCAGTCGTACGACGTGTAAGAATAAGAAAAGTCGTGACCTACTCAAAAATGTAAGTGACTTGATCACATCCTTTGTCATGTTGACACCCGATTGTTTAGGGGAACGTTTAAAGATGGGAGGAAAAAAGGGCCACAGATTGCAGACACCGTAAGAAGCCTGGTTAATGGGCTGATTGGTCTTTTCTAATTAATGACTTGAGCCCTCCGTGTTTAATGCGGCTGCGGGGAAAGCCGCTCTGGTCCAGTGCCAAGGAAGGAAGACTACAGGCCTGCTGGCCTTCGAGCAACACGAACGGACGCCTGAGGTTTTATGTTGAATTTCAGGTGACTTACAGTCTGGATTGGAGTCACAATCACAGCCAGTTTCCAATATCCACACATCATCATCTAAAACACATTAAATATCCCCTGTAGTCTTTCCTCTTAATTCATTATGAATATGTGTGTCGAAAACTGAAATTCGGTCAGTGCTTTTTTTAACGCACTTTTTCGGACCGATCGACTTCCTTCGTTTACACTCCCTGACTCCTGTCGAATATTAAACTCCAGATAAGATAAACTTTTGAATTTTGTGGGGAGAAAAGCCTAGCGTAATTTAGTACGGGGATCTGTTAAGGTATTTGAGGCCTATCATGCTTCTTTTTCTGGAATAACCTAAACAGTTTAAAAACTGGGGACTGACATCCTAGTTGTCATGGTAAAAAAAGAAAAAGAAAAACGTACACAGGCGAAAACTAAACGTAGTAACACTAGTTGAGCCAAGCATGAATGTTTGAAGTAGAAATCACAGTGAAGATACGGTAGTCCTGTTGCTCCCGTTTGGTTTGCGTGGTGTTTAAATCCAAACTGTTGTTATGGCGACAAAATAAGCCCAAAACTACAAAGAGCCTGGCTTAGTAACGCATCACAGCTGCCTCAACAATAAACAATGACACAGCCGCCAACTCCACAAGTGCTCCACATGCTTGGACAGTCATTTTCCTGCCAGAACAAGAAAACAAAATGTCACGCTACTTAACAACAACGACGTAACATGAACAGGGGCAAATTTGTAGATAACCTTGCCCACCTCTGCAATCACGGAATCGCACGTCACGATAAAATTGCTGGGGGAAAAAAAACTTAGGGAAAAAGCTGCCTGTTTCATTAGTCATTACCCACCACGAATAATACCAATACAGATTAGGACTGCCACAACAAAATTGACCCTGTGTGTGTGGTTGCGTCTGTCTGTATTTCCTGCCCGGTGATCTAATCTTGGTTGTTCCCTACTTAACAACCTGTGCCATGTGACCCTGAGCATTCACAGGAAATGGCTTAATATCAGTGACGCTAACTGTAGTCATACCTTGATTCTTAATTTGTGGTTTCTTGTACTGTGAGAGAGCTTATTAATCATGAGTCATAGGCCAAATTACAGTTGTAGATCAGGTCTTACTCTATCAGGTGGCCAACAGACAGACTCATACGTCAATTGACACAAAATAAATTAGAAATTGTCATAGAGAGAGCCACTGAATGCACACTATTATAGAAAAGAGAAAAGAGATGGAAGCACTCCTTCTCCCGAAATAATGTTTTGAACCATTCATCTTGCTTACATATAATCAGAAACAATAAAAATAGACCGTGCTAAAACGTTCCGTTGAAACCTCTTCCATTCTGGGTTACATTGAGGTGCATCTACCCCATTTGTTGCCAAGAGGCAATGTCCCTGTGTCTCACAGATTGGCCGGGCCACGAGCCACAGAGCCAACGGCAGCCTGGCCAAAGATGTGCTCCAGTGACATGCAGGAGACCCGCAGGCTTTCTCTGCTCAGCTTCAAAATCTCTCTTTTAGCTGCCAATTCAACAGATGCTTAAGGAGAAGAAAAGGGGAAAAGACCCGCCACGAGGGGCTTGGAGGAGAGACTCTTCCTGAAGCAAAATCACAGAACTGCTCAGAAAAACTGGTCTGTAATGGGGTTAAAGCCGTATATCGTCTCTAACCGAAACATTTGCAATGTCATTGATTGGTTCTCACTGATCACATCAGCCTTACAAAAACAGGGATTTTAAATCTAGCCTGCTGGTCAAGTATCGGTTGTCCTTGTTTGGATTAGGATTCATTCCAAAAGTAGCTATAACTGTATTTTTCAGGGAACAAAAAAAGCCAGTGTTTAGATGCTTGACTGCACCTGAAGACTAAAAACCACATCTCAGCCAACCAGACAGTGGACATCACAAACGGCGCACATACATTTGAATCCCTACGGTCTGTAGAAAAGAGCTTCGAAACAAAGGGTGGTGGTGTGTGGCATGTCAGGGTGGAGGTAGAGGTTACAGGAGCCGGAGGGGGTGGGGTGACAGATGCTGGCCCAGCACGGCTTCGGTGAATCTGTGCCGTCTGTGGGAGCAGTGGGGGAGGGGAGACCACCAAGGGGGGGCCGAGAGGCATGGCCTTGTTTGACGTTAACAGCGCTTGCCACCCGGGCGCATGTGGAAAGTGTGGGTGCTTGTGTGTGAGCTGTGTTTGCGCGAGCGCTGCGTCTGCATCAGGAAGCGCGGGTCGGGGCATCGCCGGCCGCCTGTCCGGCTGGATGCCCTTCTCCTCTCGGGGGGTGTGAACGTCAGCCTGCATTTGTCTTGGTCAGTGAGCTTGCGTGCGTGTGATCAGGAAAAGGAGAGCGAGACAAACAGATTTCCCTCCACTGGGCTGTCACACTGTCCTTTCCCCCCCCCCTCGGTCTCTTTCACTGAGCTGCGAGCTGTAAACGGATCCACAAAGGCTGACCCGTGCTTGCGCACACGTACACACAAACAGCCCCCTCCTGATGTGACAGGCACTCGCTGCCTACGCAGTCTGCTGCTGCTGCTGCTCTGGACGGGTCTGCCATCATCTGACCCGGCACACTCCGGGGCTCTGCTGGCTGGGCCTGTAGACATAACGCCAGAGGACCTCAGCAAGCAGGGAACAGGCCAGGCCACAAAAACAAAGTGAAGGGGAGGGGGTGACGAGATCTGGGCGGAGGATGGCTTTTTAATTAGAAGCAGAGGTGGAGCAGCAGATGAGGCACTGGTTAAGGTATTGGACCTGTATTCAGTCAGTTCAAGATTCAAATCTGAGGAGCCCTGCTGTTGTACCTTTGATCCCCCCAGTGAATTATAAATGTGAACCAATACAATTTTTAAAGTAAGTAATCTACGGACGAGATACCAATTAAATAACCATAACAGCGGACAAACTGGGATGAGGAAAACGCGAATCCGTTTTAGAAACTCTCAATAAAGTTTTTAAACATTTAACCTGGACGGGAGGTACCCAGGGACAGGATGCCCACACAACGTCTTCCTGGTATCACTGAGTTGTGTTTGCACCCTGTCCATTCTCTCGTTTTGTGCTGGTCCTGCTATTGTGGTTTTTTATAATCCCATGCTTCCTGGGGATGCCACTTTCCATTCATCATCCACAGTCAGACATTCCCCTTCCCCCGACAGCCCTCGGGCCCCCCCACACACAGAGACACACACAGACACACACACAATCTCTGTAGGTCAGTAGCAGCTAGGACATGGTGTCCTATATAGGCTACTGTTGAAATTATATAACAGAGGCAACAGAGGGCAAGATACACAATTCATTATATTTAAATGATATTTCTCCAAGTATTGGAGCTTTTGCGAGTATCTCCTGAAGATGTTGGCCTTCTCGTATTTGTACTGCAGGGAGAAGAGTGCAGGATAAATCACAGTCCGTTGTTATTGTGTTTACAGTACACGGAGCAAGAGCAAGGCACTTGGTCACGCTTGGCGAAATCAGCTAAACACTGTCAGCAAGGGTGTTTTAATGTCACTGATCTGCGTCACGGGTGCGTGTGACTGGGGCTCTGCCTCCTCTGCCCCGCGTGTGAGCTCATCTTTGGCTAGTAAAGGAAGAGTGACGGTGAAACCATGCAGTCCACCAGCGTTGCATCTTCTGAGGGAGAGAGAGTTTCCCAAGCATCAATGTATGAGCATTAATGTTCTAGTGGAACATTTTGAAATTTGACTGGAATTTTTCTATCTCATAACTATAATATATTTTTCGATGCATATTTTGAGACTAACCTTACACATAAGGAGGAACTGAGATCTGTTTATTTTGATACTTGAGGCACGAGTTTTGAGTGAAGGTGGAGGCAAAGGTGTGTTTCCGTGAGAAGACGAAGTTGGATGGACCGGCTCTACTGGTGTAGCACACAGAGAACTACGTCACTCTCCCTCCAGGCTTGTCACCCACACCTCTTTCCTTGTCTTGTTTGTTTTGTCTTGATGTGAGGCGACGAGCACAATGTTTGTTTGTTTTGTCTTGATGTGAGGCGACGATCACAATGTTTGTTTGTTTACTTTTGTGGTGCTTAGTGTGAACCCACGCCACCGAGGAACACAGCTTTGTGGACTGAATACCACACACAGGGAAACACAGTGAATCAATGTAAGTTACCTGAACACTGAACTAGGATCTACTATAGGCACGGGCTTCTAACTGCATCTTTTGGGTTAAAGCACTTCTCACAGAGCGATTAGGGTCAGCGGAAATGATTTATTCATTCAGCTTTAATGTAATTATGCGGTGCAAATGTTTGCCAATGGTTGAACTTCTCTCCTCGTTTAGGTTCATCAAACACTTGCTAAACACCACCCTTTATAACTTTAAGTTTAAGATTTTAAGCCTAAAGCTAAACCACTTGGTTACATTATCTTGCTTTATACTGTCTGTTGCCTCCCCCAACAAATAACAATGACCCCACAACAATGCAACTTACCGAGATCATTCCAGTAAAATAACAGCTTCATTAAGGAGTCACAGAATGTGTTCGGGAAATATAAATAGCTGAAAGCCAAGAGGGTGATGGAGGACGTGGTAAAGGGGGTTGGTCAGACAAATAAGGGGGAGGTGTGTATGTGTTTGTGTGTGGGGACGGGGACGGGTGTCGGGTGGATCACTGACACCTGCATGAAGGCATTACACAAGTGCGTAAGATATCTCTGACAGCACTGCCCTATTATCCTAATGGCCTTCCAAACGTCAGAGGTAAGCGTCACATCGACGCCGCTTTCTGCTCTGAGCCCCATTTTTACTTCTGACAAAACTTTCTCACATTTGGTGAGGATTTCATGTTGGAGTCAAGGGTTGATCGGCCGGCCTGAAACCGAGCAGACAAAGGGGTCGACTCAAATAACCTCCCCTAAATAACCACTCCACGTCCCTAGTCCATATCCCCCTGCTGAGAGGGGGAAGGGGTGTAAAGGTAAGGTGGGAGATGGGATGGGTGGGGGGTGGTGACAATAACATTCTTTGCAGAATAGCTGTGGCAACCCCACCCCCCTGCAGCTCTGGGTTTTTGTGTGTCACACAGATTACTTACCCTATCTCCACTACAGAATACACAAACAGGCTCGACCCTCCCCCTCTCTTAACACCTCCAACACACCCCCCACCTCTCCCCAAGCCAAGAGGCTTGTCCATTTTTACAGTTGAGTGATGTTTGAACTTAGCAACAACGTGTGTGATATCAACTCTTTCAATTACCTTGCATTGAAAGAAATTACAAGAAACGTATCAAGTACATTGTTACATGAGATATGTGTTTGTGGGTGTCGCTAGCTTCCAAAGTTATTTTGTCCGTATCTTCATTTTACCGACAATGAACCCCCTCACCACCATGCCTTTTAATTTACAAATGTAAAAATACGCCCCTTTGGATGAATGATAAAAGCATGAAAATGTGATGCTAAGTCATTGCATCTCTGATAGGGTGCCATGTGGTACCATTAGATTAGAGCAGCACACTTTCATGGCTCTCCCACATCTATGCATTCATGAGAATGAGAATGCACTGCATGGAAAGCAATACTTTTTCTATGAGGTTAAAACCCCCAATTTCTGACTCAAATTCCACTGAATACAAAACGCTGGCAACAAACATTGCTCTCTGTTTCGGTTTTGCTGTGGTGCAGGGAAGAATGCATGTCCCCCTGAAAGGGCAACTACACGCCTGTCAAAATATAATCTCTCCCCATCCATCTGCCCCAGACACCGCACTCAGACACCACCCTCCAGACAGTCCCCTGAGGGGGGGCGGGTCGGGGAACCGACGGGTCAGATTTGAACACCTGAGGTGCACACACATACGCTAGCACAAACCCTCTGACCCCGGCGTTCGGGCTGTCTGAGTGTGAGGAGGCTTTCATTATTACAGTCCGTTTTACGGAGGAACGGTCTGTGATGAGTCACTCTGAGGAACACAAACGCATCCAGAGTCCCTGCCCTAGCAGGATCCATTCCTGAATCTTGGTGGTTCCGATTGATACTGGGATTTTTTTTAAACGACTGGCGTTTGCCTTGAATTCTACGTTGACCTTGCTCATTAATCAGACGCCTCTGAGATGAAGCCAAAGAGAGAACACCAGCAGGACTGCTGTATCCCTGAGCCAAGTGTAGTGTGGGCTGGATATTTATAGAACAGGAGAGAGGCAGACATCGTCGCTCGGAGTGGTTGGGATGAATCACGCGTAAGACCCGGAGAGACGAGAAGCAAAGAACATGTCTGCAGCTGCCCCCAGCCCCCTACGCACATACACATCTTATTTTCTGCGCTTTAGTTTGAAGGAGACTCAAGGTGGGCAGATTTGAATTCTGGCAGTGTACGGTGAAGTAATGCAAGGTACACTGCGGTAAATCTCGGTTGGGCCTATAGACCCGATCTTAAAGTGAAGCATCATCCTTGGGAAAAAATGTACAACTGTTTGCTGAAAAGGGAGGGTATGCAGGTCGTTCCACAGCACTGTCAGGCACTCAGAGACAAAAAAAAGTAAGCCTTCAATCTCATCGGCAAACACTCGGACCACCTGCCCACACAGCCCGATTCCCCACCAAAAAAAAAACCCAAGACAAAACAAACACAACTTAAAACCTGGACAACTTAGCACACCAACTAGTTGATAGTTGCTGGTTTTTTTTTTTTTTGCCTCCAAGAAACATGACCTCACTCCTGTAATCCTCCAAATGGCCTGACTTATCTAGAGCTTTACGCCATCCATACTGATGTCCTCTGGGTCCAGCTCAACCTCAAAAAACGGGTTTTTGTTTTGTTCACTGTGGTATTTGCACACTAGAGTACAGAACAGGTCACCGGGGCACAGCAATGAACACAGGACTGGTACTACCACAGAGAAAGACCAGATTTCCCTTTCTTACTCAAACAGGAAACAAATGTATATGACTCACATGACAATAACAAAGAGTCCATAGAGAAACCCAGGAACAAGATTGTTGAAATTGGAGGTTATAGTGGGTAAGCAGATTTCACTGAAAATTAAACTTGAAATACTGGTAACCCTAAGAGTTTTCAGTAATCCGTTTTATAACATTTATATTAAAAAGATGCCATGAGTAAAACATTTTTCTCTCGTTGTTTTGCAAAGGTGGAAATACATCTACTTGGTTGTGGAGAAAGTACAGTGGCATGGCATGTGTAGGAAAATAACTCCCATTTCAGGGTCGTGTAAAGGTTTCTTTGGCCGGTATATTACTCCTCTAGTAAAATATAAACATAGGGTACATTTAACGATGAAATGAGAACATGTCTAATTAAAGGACTCCGACTGGTAGGCGTTTGTCATTCGAATGTTTTGGCCCGATAGACCTAAACCTCCTCAATGCAGTTGGGAGAAAATGGGGTGGGTGGAGCTAAGTGACCTGATTTGAACAGAAAGGATGGTGTTCCAAGAAAGAAATAACGTCTTGCCATGACCTAACCCTTCAGATGTCCTAGGCAACCATGTGCCCCTAAGCATGAGAGAAACAAAACGTGACAGGGGCATCTAGTGGGGATAAAAGGGAATAACCAAAACGGATGTGTGTTACAAAAAAGAGCCATAAATATATCTTCTAAAATTTTGGATAAACAAAAAAATAAACATTGTAAAATGTGGAACAGTTAAAAAGCATACAAAATACAACTATATTTAAAAAGTAGGTATGGTACAACACATAAACAACTACAGTAAGTGTAGATGCTCATAAGTAAAATAAGTTGACGTACTTGAAGGACATTAATTATTAATGAATTGTAGAACTGGTCATTCTGTATTATGCAGGTGCCTCGATCCATAAATATGTGTATTCTTCAGAATTTCCCAGTAGTAAATTATTCCCGCTTATATCGCATTATTGTCATTCTACTTTTGGTATCTAGTGTCCCCTGTCGGTCAGTCATACTCTGACATTTACTAAAATAAAATCATTGACAAGAACTGCAAGCTTGACAAGAACAATTCCAAAAAGGCCTTTCTAGTTAACGACTCTTTATCTCATAAATAAAGCACAGTTCACGTAATGTTTTTGAAGATTTAAAGTGGTTAAATTCAACTGGGTTTTTGTATTTTGTCTTTTTTATTTAAACACAAATGTACAAGACTTTTGATTGTTGTATTACGTCTTTGTTTTTGCGACAGTATGATACTGTTGTATTTATTGTTTGATCAGTTGTCCTGAATTATAAGGGAATTCAAGAAAATAATATATACACGGACAAATGTGGGTGTTGAAGGAATTGTAAAATGATTTCAGCAAGCAACAGTGCCACCATGAGGAACACCTCAGGAACTTCAAATCAAATCCCTTCACAGGTTTAATAAGTGGCTTGTTTTCATTTGAGGGGCAATTTCCCACATGGCATCGAAATGTGGGAATGGGTCATCGCAACAATAGTTTTGTTCATGCCAAGGAGGTAAATTATCGTTTTTTTGTTTTGTTTTGTTATTGATGTTGTTTGAAATGGTTTTATTGTCTTTCTTTTGCAACACCTCGCCGACATTTCGGTATAAAGAGAAAATGATTTATTAAGAGATTGAATAAATTACAATAGATGACTTTCCGTAAAACTGCGAAGCTAGATCGGTGCTTATGTAAGCGAAGCGGGAGCAGATCGTGCAGAGACAACGGCACCGAAACGTTCTAGTGGAGCGACGGGTGAATCCCCACAAGCAGCAACGAAACCACCGCAAAGGGTCGCTACGGTATAAGGCATTTCTTCAGATAATTGGTCACTACTCCATAGTCAATGCAACCAATGAGATTTTTTGATCAATTTCAGTTCCGCGTTGGGGAATCGGGTCGTCACGAATCTGGTCGGAGAAAATACAAGGCACAGTCCAGTAGTTAAAATGGAGTGGTTGTATATTGTCTATCGTCTAGCTGGACTGAGAACCCATCTTACCATCACGGGGCTGCTAAGCAGCTTACCGGGGTTCAGATAACGGTACAAAATCAGAGCTAAGTTATCTGATTTGAACAAAAAGGATATGTTCCAAGAAAAATCAGATCCAATAACAATCCACAGCCAATCGCCAGATTTATTTCTTTAAATCCAATATTCAAAACCAGTACTCCTAACAAACGCAAACCGTTCCTATTGTTCGCTGAAATTCACCTTCAAAATCTCTCCATTTTCTCAGAACTCCAGTTTATAGGTCCTACTATCACTTAAGTAAGTGGTTACAGGTGTGTCAGTTGTTATATTTGCTTAGTTAATGAGCCAGCCTGATGTAATGTCTCTTTCTGCCAGCTGGTGGAGCCATTGCTCTGGAATATATAGTCACTGGATGGCTCTTCCCCTTTTACGCAGCGCTTTTTATACACTGAAACAAACATGCTTAAAAGACGCAGATAGTCAACAGAGTTCAAAATTTTCATTTTTCAATTTTCAATATACATTTTTGACGTGGGGTGTAGTATGTGGTGGCAGAGGCGGACCGACTGGAAAGGGCTGAAGAGCATGTGCGGTGGAACTGGGTGCTCCAGGTGGACCTTGAATGGGCAAATAAATACATTTTAGATACCTTAGTAAATCTTGAAGAAGCTTCAAATGAGGTCAGCCAGAATTCTGGTAACTTGAGTCTAGTTTGGGACGTGACCGAACAATACTTCGTTTGGTGGTGGTGGTGGGGTAGGAGGGGCTTTTGGTTATTTTATTAACGACGTCCGCATTCCTTTCTGATTTCTAAGAAAGGCTAAACGGAAATTGGTAAAGTAAAAAATATATATATATTCATGAAAGTAAGTTACAATAGCCCAAAAGTTAAAGCAGTTGAACGATTTTATTGACATATTTGAAATTATTGAACGACCGTCTCTGGCAATGAACCCAAAGACGCAGAGTAAATATGGCACATAATTATCAATTTAATTTTACTGTTTACTTTACACTTCACAATTTATTTTATTGTTAGAAACTTTTCATTTAATTATTTTGAAAGCATCTCTGCTTTATGTGCCTTACGATTTTGCACAGCACTGTACGGAGGTATTTCAAACTAAAAGTCTATTAAGAAATTTCTAAGTAAAGTAATTTCTGCAAGTAAGAAACATTTCACAGGGTGGCTCAGACAGAACACGTGACATCAGAACATTTCTGACGGTGGTCCCGCCTTCAACACACATATACACCCACAACCCTTCATTATGCCCGACAAGGGCTCACGTTCAGGATGTGGGTCGTGACTGTCAACCGCTCAGTCACAACGAAGGTCAACATCGTGACAAAAACAGTCTACTCTGATTCATAATAATCTGTTTCAGCAATACTAGGTTGCACATGCTACAGGACATCAACGCGAATATACATAGTTTAATTACCTATTACAACATGTTTATTACAGTATAGAATAATACTAGGTCAGCACCACTACAAATACCCATAGTCTGCAATTAATTAAATAATCTGTCTCAGCACCACACATGTACACATTCCCAATGGTTCTCCAGGGGATATTTTCGAAACAGAAGGGGTCCGTCGAGACAAAGTCCACAAAGACCAGTCATTCTTCCCAATTATTTCAAAATAACTGGGAAAAAGTTACGAAGGAACCAATTCGAATTTATTTATAACATTTCTTTCCAACAATAATAAATAAATATTCAGGCGGCGGTTAACACATCAAGTCGGACACCCATAAAATGTGCCACTGTACACTTACAGACATTCGGCAGAAGCTGTATATATAATTAAGTAAACAAACAAAATGTGTTAGTAAAATGTAGTTCATTTTCAAAGCAGCGAGTGAATTCAATAGAGTCCTGGGAGCACGACGCACGAAACATCTCAACGGATGACTTGTGACACGAAGAGTTCGGGACCCATTCAGTCTAATACCTGTGACGCGTGCCGCTTAGTTGCTAAATGTATATGCAACATTATTGCAACATTATTCGTTACTTAAAGGCAATGGTATTCGTAATGTCATCGACCACTTAGACCGACAACGTCCTTTTGCACAAAAAAACCCTTCAATCTATTATATCATATTTGCAACTTTTGCAATCATGGTACAACAGATAAAGGGCAATGTAATAATACCATTAATAACGAAATGAAAAGTAAAATATAAAATAAACACTGCAGAGGGTAGAAAACCGTAAAAAAACAAAACATAACAAATAAATAAAATTTGTATATATCAATATTATATCAATATTAAGGTTTTTTTGTGCGTATTTTCGCCTAACTTGTTATCGATTACAAAAATGAAAACGTCAAATATAGGCTACTATAAATAATTAAACCGCGTTGGCGAGTTTTCCAGTTCTGGAAAATAGTAAAAATCACCATATAATCACCATCATCATCCTCATCATCACCTATGCAAAGTAATTGGCATTTACCCGCTACGAATTTCAATGGCAATTTTCATCCCTTGTCTCTGTCGATTTATCCTACCACAAATGTATTAGCAATATGGAATACAGGAATTTACATGAATGCGCATTCAATTTCTCGACTTAGATTAATCTCTGGATTTTGTTGACACCGAAAGAACGCCGTTGGCAGTTTAAGTCATAAAATCACAGTACTGAGACAAGTCATGGCGTCATTTTCATTTGATACAATTGATACAATACTACCTTGAAGTGATACTATCGTTGTCTATGGAGAATTTGTGTTACGCACACACATACGGAAACGCACACGCACACGTGCGCGCCCGCAGATACTGTCATATCACAAAATTAAATGAAAACTATAAATCCCTATATTTCTCGACGTCATGCACAAGTGCAAATATTGTCGCTTATTTACGCCCATTAACGACACGCTGTCTCGTCCGCTTTAATCTTGTTTCCCTTCTTTTAATTGGCCTTGGTAAATCAGTAATTCAGCAGATCGTCGCAATGTATACAAAACAAACTAATACATAATGACGCTATTATAGTCTACACCCCAAACACTACACTTCAAATGTGTCATTGCTTTTGCGTAATTGGTATTTATTTGTGCCTTGAAGCGTTTCAACAAGAGTATTAGACAGTGGATCTCATTTATTCGAAGGACAATGAGAAATACAACGTGAAATTATTCCTATGCATATATACAATATAGGTATACATATTTTTTCTTCATGTTTGCCCTAGATTTAAAAAAAGCAAAATAATAATGAATAATTTCATAAATAATGGGTTTAGAATCTTATCGGCAACGAAATGGCCACTGTCGAGTGCTTATCTCGCCAGGCCACATTGCTCGTGTTCCGCTCCCCATATTAAGCAGCGCACTGGACGTGATGTGGAATTATATAGACCTCACTTCCAGCTCCACACAACCCTTTAGTGAATCTAAAACCCCAGACATGGATGACCCTCAACAAAATGGCTCCACACATACAACAACATTAACGACACCCCGACAACAGTAAGTGGAAGATTTAAATATTTATTATTTTATGTTTAGTGCTAACTTTTTATCTGTATTATTATTAATGTATACTTATGTATTTGCTATTGTTCGTTAGTATAGGACATTAGTTTCGGTCTATTAATCGGTTTTCTGATAATGAGGCCAATTATTCTTCGAAACTGTAAACAAAATATATGTGAATACCAATTTATCATAAATCGATTTACTACGCGACAAATTTAAACATGATCGTTATTATTTTCCCTACAAATCTACAATAAAATTACTTCTGTTGCGAGTTTGTGTCTTTATGCACATGTGTAGGTGCCCATAGGTACAGATATATCTACATCATTATATATATGGATCTACTTTAAAACAAAGATTATACAATAGGAATCGAAAATGTAATTTTAATTAAAATATATCAGAATCGAATATTGATATCTAAAAGATTCGAAGGAATTAAATACAATTCTTACGAATACGATCCCACGGTTTCGAAATATTTTGTGGGAAATTGTAAAATGTCTTCTGAATCATTTATCAAAGTAATTTCTTGTTTATGACTTTATATACGTTTTTAGATTAAAATAGTTTTAGTTTTAGTTTTAGTCGATCTATTGTGAAGTCAGTTTTGCAGTCTAAAAAATCAATTCCAACGTAATGAGAAATATTGAAAATATCTGAAAATATTGTGACACATTGTGAACTTTAAGCATTTACTAGTTGCGACGTTAGTGTACGGATATCACATTTGTTAGTAATGTGTGTTGTTTTAACCAAGTCTTAAATACCTTACAACTTAATTCAGACTGAATATATAAACGTTTCGAAATGCGGCCATATTTTTCATATAGAACATTTGTATTCTATTGGGCTTTGAGAATGGGAATTTAAATTAAGGTAAAAATTTATACATTTCAGCACTGTAGTTCATATAAAGTAACGGAAATCGATCAGGGTATCCTAAACAAAAATAAAGTTTATGTTTCATTCTTAAAACCCAACTTTATTTAGCAACTGTTAACCCAAATCATTTCTTAAATTACAAATAAATGTCTTAATTACATGCATTGTATTGACTGTAATTAAAAAAACGTATACCGTAATGTAACATTTGGTATAAATTTATACGGGGGTTTATTTACTTCAGATGTAATTATATATTGAATAACTTTGTCTAGGGGGACTTCACTGCAGGGTTACGTCTGAACTTGACAGCGAGCGCTTCAGCTCTGTGGAAAGATCATCCGTAAACATTAACCGTGTGCTAAGAGATACTGCGTCACTGCTGATGCCCAGTTTCAGCAACATTTGTCTAAAATGAAGTCGTACACGATTCAAAACGGGACTTCACCTGTTTCAGCAATATGGCCATATGTCATTTATTATTATTTTTAAAAGAAACGGAATCGAACTCCACATGTGAGGATCCACTCAACAACCAATACCGAAAAAGTAGGCTTTGGTGAGCCTAGTTATTATTCCTATTAATTGCTGCACGTGCACTGGATTATGTTTTATATCTTTGAGTTTTATCACAGCGCCCCGTTGTAGAGCAAAACTGAATACTGAATTAATCTAAACTAGTTTACGGATTGACTATGTGTGTTTTACCTTATTTAAAAATAAGTTAATTATGTTTCATTAAATATGTTCACTATATTATTTTCATAGATAACTGTTTGAGGTGGTCAGTTAATTCAAATGCCATTCCGCAACACACAATTACAGAACAAATATAATTATGATGTCTGTATACGTTCGCCTGCATGAGTTGAGCTAGTGATGATGCAGGTCATAGTATGTAATTGAAGCATTCCGTGCTGTTAGTGTCTCCAGTCTCGCGCCTTCCTAAGAGGAGAAGTTCTACACTTCTGTTTATAAAAACCATAACCTATACGTACTTAACACTTATCCTATTTTCTCAGGGGAATCGATGAGATTCTTTGGAGTAAGAGAGCGTGAGGGTCTATTTGCTTTGGATCTTGTTTTACATATATGTAAACTTTTCCAAAGATTTGCGCTGGTTTTATGTTTAGTCCTATCTTCTCCTCAAACCCAAGGGAATGATGGAGAAACTGAAACTCGAGCTTGGACAGAGCAGTCCAGGCGAGGAGTCTTGCGAGTCTCCTCGGCACGACACAGCCAAGTCCTCCGCAGGTCTTTTCACCCTAGAGGGAGGCGAGGCACGCGAGAAACAGGAAAGCACGACTGTGGACTCTGCGGGGAGTCAGCGGATAGATGAATTTGTCTCGGGGGACTACTGCAAAGGAACTGTCATCATTAATGACGTCGCCAAGGAAACGGCTTACAACGCCAGGGGACTGAAAAAGGAAGCGCCTGTGATCGATCTGGGCAGGAGAGGAGGTACTGCGGATATAAAAGCCAAGGACAATAAGGCAGAGAGCCACCACAAGGTGCAGACTACCGAATTGCGCAGACCTCCTGTGCCCCTACCGCTGCCTCCTCAGGACCTCCTAAGCGAAACTCGAATGGTGCAGTTGAGCCCTCCCGCTTTTCCTCTACCGGCCCGAGCGATGCTGTACAGCAGCGTGACACAGCCGCTCGCCACAATTCACAGGTAAAGGAAAATTAATTTCTAATGTTATTACAATTATGTCTAATATGCCTCAATGTTATTATTGTTTTTGGATTAATTTAATTGACTACTATATATTATTTGTGTATTACCTACTAAATAATGTCTTCTGGATTAGTTATAACATCTGGTATATTATTAATAATATTATACCAGATATAATTATGATGTGCATATCGTGATTTTACAACCATTGTGTTCGTTATTAGTTTTGTTTAACGAATTTAAATGTCCGTTTATTCGTTGTTCACATGTGCTTAATTTTACACACAAACGTAATTTCTTTTGATTTTTAAAATAGTTTAGATTAATCATTTGATTTCATTTTGAAAAGGCTACAATATTCTTGTTCTTCGGATTATTATTATTATTATTATTATTATTATTATTATTATTATTATTATATTAATTTAACAAAGCGTAATAATGTTAAATTGTCAGCATTGACATTTTTAAATAATGTTATTGTAGGCTAATTAATCAAGTGCTCTAAAAATTCCAACGCAAATAGAATGAGTCATTCCAAATTAAAAGGAACGGACGAGTAACATCTGCGACAACTCATTTGCAGATTTATGATTAATTTAATTCAACGATTGTTTGATATGTAAGACAGAATGGCACCAGTCCATGTAAGCGTGGCTTTTTATGAACACGACAGAAAACTACTGCAATATAAAATGTTTGTCGACAATATTTACTGAGACGTCATCTGATAAACAAATCTTCACGAAAAATAAACTGTGCTCAACTTGCTTCTCTTTTCCCCGATCAGTGGCTTTGGTGGCGATCCGGACCAGTATGGCATGTACCCCAGCAACCGAGTGAAACGTCGACCTGCTCCGTATGAAGTTGAAGTAAATAACGGTATGCGCATTTTAGAGCTAAATTGGTATGGTAGAGAGAGAGCATCGTCTGTGTCATTGATGAAGCTGAGAAATACATTTCCCAGTTTCAGCAGAGCACAAAATTGATGCATTCACTGGGGGGCATTGTTCAGTTTAGTATAATTTAAAAAAAATATTCCACATAATCCACATACCCAGTGTATTGTCAACAACAACAACAACAACAACAACAACAACACACACACACACACACACACACACACACACACACACACACACACACACACACACACACACACACACACACACATATATATAATTAAAGTGTACTGACTGCCCAAAGGGATGTTACTTTAAATTCTACATATTCTAACTGGTTGCAGCATTGGCAATCGGCATGAATAATTTCGTTGTCAGTTACTTCATAATCACACTTCCTACATTGTGATTGCCTCAGTAATCATCAATGTGCTTATTTCTCAAATATGAAAAATAAAAAAATTCAAATCAGCATGTTGGCTTCTGTTGCGTCCGCTTTCAGCCAATGTAAAACACTATCTCAGACTTTCAAGCAAACCTGAATGCAGATTTTTAAATATATATGTAAATCCTAGAAAAACAATATCAGTGCTAGGAAGAGACAGTGGAAAAGAAGACCTGAGGAAAAACCACAGTAGAGGTGCTGGTGGGGAGATGCCCAGAGGCAAGCCGCGTCTAGCGGAGATAAACAGCGACTGCCCATAAAAATGCTAATCAGTGGCACGGTGCCTGGGCCGCCCGGTGCTGCAGGGATCGCAGGGGGATTAAGAGGCAAGGTGGAACTGAACGTGGATCGACGTGACAATAAACATGGCTTTCACGCCACGTTCTGCCAGACTTCAGCGCTGCCCTTGCGTTATTCATAGGTCCGCTTTAAAAAGTCGGAGCTCGCTCAGTGTTAATATAATCTCACATAGCTGCAGACAGCCTTTGATTTAAAGCCTTTGAAAATCTGAATTTGTTACAGCTGAAACTGAATAATAAAAATAACTGTGCATTGCTGTTCAACCATTTCCCCAGAAAGCTACTCAGCAGTGAAATTTATTTGAGTTAATTAACTGTAAAAATAGTAACAAGTTGTGTCAGTGGCAGCATTCTGCACAATATTAATTTGCAGTTATGTTATGATATGAAATTAGAAGTAATAGGTTAAATGTATGTCCTCTAAGAAACATTGAGAACAATGCTTATCAAGTTTAAGGAGAAACAATAACAATGGCATGGTGGTTTTAATTATTGTGGTTTAAGGTATTGGACTTGTAACAAAACAAGGTTGCTTGTTCAAACCCAATGAGCAACTACCCTTGATTGAACTGTTTCTGACTATATTCATCTGTATAAATGATTTACTTTGTAAAAAAAAAAGTATCTACAAAGCATCAAAATAATATAAGGTGATTCTTGGCTTAAAGTAGATAAAAATTTGAAATAAGCACATATTGTATGATCTTAGAGAGAAAACAGTGATAGCAATACACCCGTTCTCTCCATTTCCCGATCAGGTTCTCCACCCAAGATCGTGCGTAGGATTTTCACCAACAGCCGGGAGCGCTGGCGCCAGCAGAATGTCAACGGGGCCTTCTCCGAGCTGCGCAAGCTCATCCCCACGCACCCGCCCGACAAGAAGCTCAGCAAGAACGAGATCCTGCGGCTGGCCATGAAGTACATCAACTTCCTGTCTAAGCTTCTGAGCGACCAGGATGATGCGCAGCGGCCGCGGGAAGGACGGCGGGCCGGTCTGGTCCGAGACGACCTGCTGCAGGCCATGCTGTCGCCCGACTCCAGCTGCGGCAGCCTCCCGGACGGCGACGGCGAAGGCGATGGCAGTCCTGAGAGCTTCTCGGAGGACCAGGATTCCTCTTTGGAGCTGCGCCCCGCCACCAGGGGGCCGCCTCACAACAGAATGCCATCAGATGAAGGCCAGCAGCGAAGATGAGGCGTTCCCTTTTGAAGAGAAGGGCAAAGCCTCGATGAGAGAGGACAGGGCGCTGGGAATGGAAAATGCAGAAAACAAAACCCATCGGTGGGACACCAGCATTTTATGTTCACAAAGTCTTTCTGACACATACCGGTAGTCGTGTAGAACACTTTTATTCATACTTAATTTTTCCTCACTTATCCCTTCAATTTCCTTCATAGCAATGCCGTCCCAGTGACCCTCCCAAAAGGTCTTCAACAGACTTTGGTACAGATATATACAGACTCAAAACAAAAGTTCTCAGCAATTTCAGATTGATGTGGGCCTGTTTTCCACCTGCTGTTGTAAGCAGGTGAGTGATAATGGGCGAGTGAAAACTATCATAGTGCAACAGGCTGAAAGGGGAAAACAAACTCAAAAAAGTCCAACAAGAAAGTAAGGGGGGGGAATTACAAAAATACGTTGAAAAAAGGGTACTTCTTTGCTTTTCACCAGGTACCAGGTTTTTGCAAGAATGTACTGTTGAGGTAGTTTACTTTTTTTTTAAACACAGATGCATAGTATGTTTGTTATAAAATACATGCAACAGCATCTGCATTTTGAAAATGCCTTTGTAAGGAGAAGAATTTTTGTAGTTTGCATTGAATGACATTTTTATGTGTTTCGGATTGATAAAAAGGTAAATCAATTTTTGAAATAATATGTGTACTATATCTGACTTGAAAATAACATGACGGCTATTGCCACGTAAACGTTTAAACTTTATTTCCCTTATAAATGAAGAGACCTTGGTATTCATGAAGAAAGTATACAATTGCAAAAAGCATAAGAACCTTAGTTGCGAGGAGCAGAGGAAGAAGTGGGGTTCTCTCAAGCGTACTAGGGTGTATATCTGCATTTATTAATGGAACCTGTCAGTTTGTTTGTTTTCTTAAGATTAAAAAAAGAAAAAACCTATGTTTAGTATTTGTTTGATGGTATTCACACCATCGTTCATGTTCAGTCAATACTGAGTTTACCGTCTCCATACTGAGTCGATTCAACACTTACTGTCGGAATCTCCTCACTCTTCGTTTCATAGCAACAACAACAACAAAAAAATCATATTTGTTGCATTAGTGTTTGGGCACTGTATTTTACTTCTGCTTTGTCAAGCAGGAATTGAGTAACCAGCTCTGGTACCTTCAATTCTTTTATGCGTTGAATCATAAAAGGAATAATTTAAATGTGAAATAAGTAGAAATGCCATTGTTGTCTATCAATATATGCAATGTTATATTTCAGAGAATTAAAAAAATGTATTCGGTAAAAAATAAAAAAAAATTTAAAAGCTTTTTGTAATATTTGTGCCATGACTATTTTCACTATTATGACTATCACTGTTTAAAGCATAAACAAAAATAGTACAGTGAACTGTTTTATTTTATTTTAAAACAGCAAGGATAAAATAATAATAAAACATCTCTATTTTGGGGGGAATTCTTACATACTGTGAAGTGTCTTATCTAACACACTATAGTAATGATACAATGTGTAGGCATTTGTAAGCTTTCCCGGCATCAACTTAAGATTGAAATTTAACAGGGAATGGCAATTAGACATGACAAAAGTACTGGGGTTTAGCACCACCTTCAATGCCTCTTTAAACGATTCATTAAAGGAGTGCATTCTTTCATTACTCAAAAACAAATATTTCTCAACAGCCGATATCCTGTTAGGTGGCTATGATGAAACCATATCAGGCTGCTTTACGTTATTACAGTGCCTGTCATGCTTCAGATCTGTTGTTACGTCCCAGAGCTGCTGTGCTCAGATGCAACAATCGTGTAATTGAAAAGGGCTGGTGTAAAGGAATGCTTGGAAGGCAGAGATAATTCAAAGACTTTAATTAGAGTAAGAAAGCCCCATAAAAAGCAAGGAGCCTTGTCTTTGTGCCGGCACACAGCCTCACAAGTGTGCAATTTATTTTTAGATGCTGATAAACTGTGTGTCTCGAATCGACCATGAATTTAATCTCTCAAACTCGCCTGGCTTGATAACAGCGGGATATTAAAGTGTAGAGACCCTTGAATATTTTATAATCACCGAGGTGGCCAAACCCATTGAACTGATTTATCATTGTAAAATGGTGAAACTGACTGATTTGTAGCCATATTTGCCTGTACCCCTGTCTGTACACTGCGCCCAGGATCCCACTGCACATTTAAAACAGAAGCGATTAAACCATATAGACATCAGATAAACCACTGCCATGGATATGGTATCAGTCTGGTTTTGTAACGCAAACAGCGCGGAACATTTCTGATTTCACAGGGTTTTTTCTACAACAGCAGAAGTCAAATAGCCAATAAGCTGAGGTGTCAGCCAAACCGAAAATGGCCTTTGAAAATACTCATGGTAATAAGATGTACGCAATGCTGAAATTGATACGTTCAGGAGTTACAGTTACTCATTTTCATTTGGTGGAATAAAGACTAAATCCTATAAGTAATCCCGCTAAGGCTGGGACCAAATCAAAACTTTGACAGCGGGTTAATCAGACTTTACATAAATGTATTAAATACCCTTTTCTTTTCATGACTAGAAGAAATGAGACACTTACAAAAAACTGAAAATGCTATTAAACACAATTTTATTAAATGCAATTAGCGGGTAGTCAAAGTTTTGATTTTGTCCCAGCTTAAGTATGTGTATACAGATAATATCTGATGTGACTGATTCCAGTCTAATTAAAGCTGAGTCTATGTTTGTGACTTGTCTGTATCAGGGTGCCTGTTATGGTTGTTTGGGTTCCTGATGAAGGAGAGGTGGATCTGATGTCTGACAACATCAACTGCCAATGAAAAAGCAATCAGACTTTTTTATCTGGTCCCAGTGGGATGTAAGGGCTGTGTGAAAGCTGGACACAGTTCCCGTTCCCATTCCCAGCTCATCCTACAGATCCTGACCCTCTGCTTCCCACAATTACAGAGTCATCGACAACATCATCACTTTCCATCTCACTTAACGCCCCGCCCCCACCACACACAAAAAACTGCTTTGCATGTTCTCTCTTGGCACATGTGCTCTTACAGTGTCCTGGAGAATTACAGTGTCCTAAAGAATTTCAGTGTCCTGGAGAATTACAGTGTCCTAAAGAATTTCAGTGTCCTGGAGAATTACAGCGTCCTGGTGAATTACAGTGTCCTGGTGAATTACAGTGTCCTAAAGAATTACAGTGTCCTAAAGAATTACAGTGTCCTGGTGAATTACAATGTCCTGGAGAATTACAGTGTCCTCAAGAATTACAGTGTCCTCGAGAATTACCGTGTCCTGGAGAATTACAGTGTCCTGGAGAATTACAGTGTCCTGGAGAATTCTTGGCAGCCTACGTAAATATGAATATTTTTTTGTTCATATTTACGAAGGGTGCCAATAATTCTTGAGGACACCGTACAGAGGGTAAAATTTCTCTACACTTGAATGAAAAGAAGTCAGGAAAACCAGCATAAAACAGTATCGAAGTGAGGGAGCATATTCTGGATTCAAACACATTTTGAAACATAAAACCATCATCAGTCAGCAGCTTAGACAAACGGTGTGACTGTAAGTGAACACAAAGATGGGAGGACCACCCCATCTATAAAGACCCCGGACTAAGATCTGGGTTCCACAGGTCAAACTGTCTATAACATGTACAAACAACTATCCAAAGTCAATCCTTCTCACACACGTAAATACCAGTACACTGAACACCACCTTCTGCAATAGTGCGTGATACGTATGCAGTGTTTAAAAAATGTAAAAATTGAATGTTAGGCATTCGGGATGTTGTGAGAATCAAAAAATACACAACATAAAAAACCTTTGTCTCAGTATATGACTGTGTGCTTAAAATTTGATAATTGACTCGTCTTATAAGTGTTACATTCACAACACTACAGAAACTGACTAGCGTGGTGGTCTCCAGCAAGATGTTTTTAATTGAATTCCTAAATCACTATCAAGTCTGACAGCAGTTTTTCTGTTTTAATTAACTAGAATAATTCTTCTGTTTTCCCATAGGAATCTAGTGTGAGAACAGGAAAGACCAAAACCTCCACAGATCTCCGAGGTCCCGAACAAAAAGAACCTGCCTGAGGACTGATAAAAAAAAACAAAAAAACATAATTGAGAGGTAAGATAACTAGACAAGGGGAATGAATTTAATTGGTTCCTCCCTCTCTGGCCGCCAGAGAGGCCCGCCAGTTGCTTGAAGGGGTCCCAGTGAACCAGAGAACAGGCTGGTTCTCAGCTCTGAAGAGGGGCAGTCGAAAATGCCCGTACTGGAGTCTCCCATCACCACTATCACCCTCCCAGATCACGGAACGATCCCCTGAGGAGCATTTTGGCGTTGGTAGGTGTTACTGAGGGGGTCCGGGGTCGAGGGAAAGGGGGCTGCTAATTTGGCAGGTGCCGCGCGTTACCGGTGGGACAATGGCCAGACAGTACAATCAGGCTCTCCCGGCGTAAATGGCAAGCTTGGCTCCCACCACTCTGTGATGCTCATGGGTCCCTAGAGTTTTAAGGGGGCGTGGCCCTTGCCCTTGCAAATTTCCCCTCTCACTGCACTGTTAATCAACCCTCTTTTTCAATTTCGCTTTCGTGCTTTCATGTTTTTTTTTTTTTACATGAATACCTCTTAATTCTTTTGTGCCTCCTGCCCCTTTTTGTATTACAAATTGTTAAATAGTAAATAGTTGCCACTGCCCATTCAGTCTTTTTCAGAATGATTGAATAATGATTACTTTCCGGTAGGATTACATACCGCATTCCACATCTGTTTTTATAAATAATTTATTTTGTAAAAATGTGTTGCTTTCTCAGAATTAACTCATTTATAAAGACTATCAAATGATGAACTGAATCATGACAAGTCTAAAACTTGAAATTATAGTAGTTGAATACTGTATTGTAGATTTGACAATTAGAATTTGGGGCTGATATGGATCACTTGGCTTATTCACACGATTGGACAGAACTCAGTGTTTAAATTTGAATAAAATAGTGAACAAAGAAAAAAAAAACACATACATATATATATATATATATATATATATATATATATATATATACGCTTAAAATGATTTTTTACAAACTACTTAAATAATACAGTTTGATTAGAAGAAGCTATGACCATAGTTCGTAATTTTCTGTTTAAGATATTTATTCTGTACTTTAGGGAGTCAATTTCTGATGATCGTTGTAAGTGTGAAATTATATTTTAACTGTTGGTGGAGAACAACATATTTTTGACATCGATAAAGTACCCAAAAAGTAGTATTTTATTTTTGCATAATAACGTTAAAATAAAATAACACAAATGAATAAGTAAAAACGTGTGACTAAGTAGCTTTACTAATATAAACTTAAATTACAGGCCTGTTCATTAAACCATTTTATACTGATATTTATTTTCCTCTTCAATGTCAATCAGCAAATGTCTGATGGGCCAAGACCAAACTACTTTGGTACATATCTAAAGGGAGTGTTCATCACATCATCACACTATCATTACAAAGACTGCTTGCCTATTTCCCATTCTGTGGTTAACCCTGGTTACACGGTTACTTATAAAAGTCAAAACAAACACACATGGGTTAGTCTGAAGCCGAACGGCAGTTGGGTGTTAACGGGTTCCAAAACGGCTACCTTAATTTCACATTTTTCAATGATCAATATTTACTCTGTTAAAAATGTTTCTCTGTGGGGCTTTCCGATCATCGAATGCGCTGATACTTCGCTTGATGGTTTCTGCTCTTATGGAAGAATAATTATGTCCTAGAGACAACCGTAGCTGGAGTCAATTTAAATTTCCCCCCAATACTGCCCTAAGTGAAAAGTCACATCCGGAAAAATTCTTATCAATATTCATGTTCTCTGACCCTATGTTAATTAAAAACATTTTATTAAGAATATTTATAAATAAAACTTGGCAATAGCTCCAGCCTCCAAGTGTGTGTGTGTGTGTGTGTGTGTGTGTGTGTGTGTGTATTCCTCAGTTTCAAAGTACACCATGCGGTTAATCATTGACCAGAAACACTGGATGGATGGATGTGCGAGCGTGCGTGTTGGGGGGGACCATTCAGGAAACACAGAACGGTACCTGTTTCCAACCAATTTGTTTTTGTCGTCTGCTGGGGCATATTCTAAACCGGAGAACACAATGAGAAAAATGATCCCTGTGTTTTTTTGGATACTGCTCACCCTGGGAACAGTGACAGCTCAAACAGGTAAGAGGGGATGTACACTTTTTCCTCATTTATTGAAATTACACTGAGGTAAAATACTGTATTTAAACGCATGAATTCACCAGGGACTGGTTTTACTCCCGTGCATTTAACACCTCATCATCTTTTTTTCCTCCTGATCACAACTGATATGACCCAGACACGTCTTCCTGCGTCGCATGTAGTTTAGAGGGGCTCTCCCTCATACACAAAGCAGTGCAACAGTGGTTGTGAAATGATTGAGTGCATGACATTGGGCATGTTCATTGTATTTGTACTTAACTAAGAGCTCGTAAAGAGGGGAAGTTCCTTCCTCTTTACATCGTACGTGTTAACGATGATGTACAAGCAATTTTCACATCAGCCTTGCAGACACAGACTTTACTTGCTTAGACTTTTCTTTAACACGCTATTGGGTCAGAAGTTCTTCCCCGTCCATCAACCTCAAGGTTTTATAGCAGTTTTATTTTATTTGGCACTTGGTTCCAGAGAGAACTGGCAAACTATAATGCACCCCCACGTCATACAAACAAATGGATTGTGTGGTTCTCAGGTAAGGTGACGCGACCTCTCGAACCCTGGATGACGGGGCTCATCGCAGTGGCAGGTTTCCTTTTCATTGTCTTTGTGGCCTTCCTTGTCAACAAAGCATGGTTCGGGGATTCCAGGTAAAAACAGGACCAATTACACCCTCTTCCTCACCGGTTCAGAAAGCCCCAGTACTGCAAGCCCCAACTGCCTCATTGATGATTAAATAACTAAATACATTCCTGATCAAAAACCAGGTCGCTTTACTGAGATATTAAGGCCATTTGTGGTAGATTCGCAGTAGAGGATTGGTAACTTATTGCAAGCTGAATTAGCATTAGACTCCTGATGAGGGGGACAGCAGCCCAGACAAGATCAAGTTCTGAAGGCTTCACGGTTGCAAAATCATACTTTTTAGTGTTAAAACCACAGTCAATGCCTTTGAAATTCTCATCCACGGCACCAAGATTTACCTTAATCTGAGATTGAATACGTTGTAATTACTATAAGAATGATTACATATGAATGAAGTTTAAAAAAATAATAAATTCTCTTTAATATCCCACTTTAAAAGCCTGGAGTCAAGTGCTGAGCCAACAAAGACCAGTGAATTTAACATGACAAATGGTCAAACTTACAGCAGAGGACTGGATATGCTCCGGTAAGAGTTCAGACAATTTACTAAATCTGATTATTGAATTCTACCATCAATTATTATAAAATGCATAAATTAATAGACTGTTAATACAATTTTAACAAGTATGTGGATATAAAGGCAGGTTCTATATTTTACTGCTAAATTGTTTAATTAAGAAGTCGATGTAAAGTCAAGTCCACACAAAGACAGAAAAACAAAACAACTCCTTTATTTGTGACCATGCTTTGATACGGCATTTGTGAGTGTTGTGTTTACATGTTTATGTTTTTGTGTACACGTATTCCAGGAGCAGTGATCACGAGAACGCCTATGAGAATGGGGGCGTACAGGAGATGGACGACACAATTACAACCATGTAATTCATTGCCCGCCAATCAGAGCTCCTGTTCTTATTCTGCATGTGCCCCATTTGTAACGTGATTTCGAACTGAAACTAAAACACTAACCGTATCTTTCACAAATAATGGATTTGGTATCTAGCCCACCTCCGTGAACCTTCGGGAAATAGAAATATGCTAGTTTTTCGCACAAACCAGGGCAATTTTATGAACTTAAACACATGGCGACCTGTCTGTTGCTAATAAATTAAGAAAATAAAAAAAAACAGAATGTTCAGATATATCAAATACGCAAACTAGTGTCTCCGTTAGTAAAATCGACCGTTCAGACCGTTATTTTAAGTTTTAACTCACTTTAAGTATGTGGCCATAAAGGCAGGTTACATATTTTACTGCTGACATTGTTTAAAAGAAGTTAATATGTGACTGTAAGGGAATCCACACAAAGACAGCAAACAAAACACCTCCTTTATCTGTGACCATGCTTTGATACTGCATTTGTGAGTGTTGTGTTCACACGTTTATGTGTGCACGTATTCCAGGGGCAGTGACCACGAGAATGGGGACGAACAGGAGATGGAATACAAAATTACAGCCATGTAATTCATTACCCACCAATCAGCTCCTGTT
>JAOYSI010018377.1:11915-36331 GCA_025775065.1 Hiodon alosoides
GTGCGAGTGTGTGTGTGCCTCTGCGTAGCATGCGTGTGCGTTTGTGAGTGCGTGCGAGTGTGTGTGTGCCTCTGCGTAGCATGCGTGTGCGTTTGTGAGTGCGTGCGAGTGTGTGTGTGCCTCTGCGTAGCATGCGTGTGCGTTTGTGAGTGCGTGCGTGTGTGTGCGTGTGAGCGTCTGTAACAAAGAACCGCTGGGGGGGAAAAAAAGAAAAAACGTGGTTCTGCATGCAGACACAAAATATCATTGAAACAGAAATCAATTAGATCCATTCTCCGTATGCGTTGGGGGTCCTTAAAGCATGCCGTGACGGAGTTAAATCCCAGGCCCCCTTAAGCCGACGCAGTACGAAGGTTTATGAGGCTGCCCGAATAGCCAACCGATCTGTGAACGGTTAGTTTGGGAAGGTCAAGCAAAGTCTCCATTTCTTATTATATGCACCCCGGGCTAACAGCTTCTGAGTTCCGGCGCCATCGAAAAGACGGCTCCAACATTGACACCCGCGGCGTCTGTGGGGACCCTGGCGGCCGGCGTTGACCCGCGAAACACCGGGGGGGGTTTACGTTACTGATTTTACAGGGTTAACAACCACGTTCTTCCCGGGAACTACCAGAAACAAACACGTTCACGCACACAACATCTCCCAGCGAAGATATCACAGAGAAGCCGCACACGGGCTGGTGTGAACGTTCAGGGCCCAGCGGAAATCTTCATTTTCCACGCTAGGAAGGACAGTTTCTGCTACGCACAGACACTCAGTATTCCTGACAGATCAATTAAAGGGATGCGATTCCATGTGGATAGCAAGACGTACGGCTGCCAGAAGTCCGTCCCTGCAGAGACCAGGTTCACAGAGCAGACAGCACAAAGAAAGCCGTCCCACTCGCGTGGGCGGAAAAAAAAAAGAAACGCCAGAGTGTTAAGAGTGAGACATAAAAGACAGATCAGTCTGAAGAAACGACGGTGATAAATTATACGCTAGTATCTTTCTGAAAGATCAACGAGCCTAAGGCAGCCCTGAAGGGGACATGCAACCTTTCAATGGTATTAAAGGGGGGGGTTGTAGGGGGGTTGGATGAGAAACCCAATTTGCGCAGAAAACATTCATTATGTAAAACCCAGTGATTTCCAAATCTGCATCAGATAAGACATGAATGTCTCCTCAGCGGTGATGCTCGCTCTCAAAAGGTAAGGCCGTCCCCGCTCAGAGGCTGCTCAGCTGACATGATGACAAATGTTAGCGGGGACCAATTTGAAGAGCCTCGTTAAGTCAGCAGTTGATCGTCACGAAGCCCGTTTTTTTATACCTTAATAGTTGGATGAGTGGCTCACTTGACATGGGCGAGACGGCGATCTTTCCTCAGTTCAACACTGCAGGAGCGACCTTACCTCAAAGTGGACTCCATGCTACCATAATAACGTGTAAAACACTCCTCAAGCCTCCAGAGATGCACATACACATTTCGCAAACAGTTAGGTGTCTGCAAAGAAAATTATTTTTAATGGACTGTTCTAAAACTTTATTGCTCGGTTCTTTTTTTTTTTATTTCTGTTGGAATTTTGGGCAGAAATCTAATTTAATCTAATCTAAGGTTTATCCTCCATGAAATGTGGTTTGTTCTGCCATTGCTGTTGAGATCACAAAGGCCCTAACACCAGAAACATTCAACGGAACGCACTGCATCGCGGAATACAAATAAACAGCTTTCCTTCTATACTCTAGGAGCTACAGAACTGAAGAGCCTTTATAGGTTATACATTTTCATAATCCATATTGCAGTCTTTCATTCTTATGTGGCATCCTTTCAGACAAAGCCACGGAATCAATGTTCCCAGGCTACACCTCTAAGTTTTTCCAATAAAAACCAAGGCAAACGGAAGCACCCAAGTCCGCCGTTTACACACACACTGCAGTGTTTAAAGTGTCCCAGGGGCTGCAGCGGAACACAGGAGAATGCAGAAACGGACACCGGGAGACATCACTGTTCGACTTACACGTCATTACACTGTCATACAAATGTCGACGTCTGACACTTTTAGGAGACATAGAGAGATGACTTCCAGTGTCTGTCTGACCTCACCTGCCAAAAATCTGAATCCTTTCAGGTTTACGAGGCCTGATATTTTACTTTGAATATTTTCCGTCACAGTTGTGGGTGATCTTTATAAAAAAAACACACACACCTAAATACAGCCCATAATAACCTATAATGCCAAGGTAAGAAGGGCTTTAACACATCAAATGCAAAAACTCGCCTTAAGTTAGCCAACCATATGTTAAAATCTATTTACATTAGGGGAACATTTTCCCTTTTAAAGCCAATTATGTCAGATTTGCTGCAGTTCTCTAAAACTCTACAGTGCATTATTACATGGAGAAATACATTCAATATTTTAAAATTGTACACAAAAAGTTTTTTTTTTTTAAATATGTTTGAACAGCTTTCTAAAACAAAAATAAGTGCCAATTGGTCTCCCTTCAGCACGTGCTGTTGGAATTCCAGTTCCCGTCTCTGGGCCTAAAGCGATGTGAGCTGGTGTTGGTGACGACCTTGGGGGTTTGGGGGGGGGGGGGGGTGGCATGGGCATGGAAAGTCAACATGACATTTGTGCCAATCACCAATCCACGGAACGGCCCAAATGAATTGCATAGGGTCGATCAGCGTGCAACAAATAATTAATAGATTAAGCAGCACAGTGGCAGAGTCAGATTGTGCAATGCCTTTCGGTACAGGGGAGGAGGAGAAAACACATTTTTCACAACGAGAACCACGGAAACAAGCTCGAGGGAGCCATAATCAATTTTACATTTTCTTATTTTAACCAGTCTCAATACCGCCCATAGGATATGCTAACCAGTTGGAGGATACAACATCGTACCTAATTAGGCCTAATTATTCCTTGTGAACACTCAATGCTGAGAAAAGCGCTGCGGGTGTGTGAGGGGGAGAGCGGGTGAGCGTCTCTGTCCCTTCCGGTTGTTTCGCCGTGATTAATAATGATCAGGCTCGTTGTTGACCCAGCAGTGGCTCGCCCAGGTTGTCACCCGCGCGTCACGTCACGTCACCGGGCCGACTCCGACTTGTTAGTCCCGGGCACGTTCGGTCAGGTTCCTCCGGCGCAGGCCAGGTCCGGGAGACTTGGGGCGCATTACAGCGCTGTCTGCACATCAAGCACGAGCTTGTTGGCGCAAATGCGTTCTCCAAAACGGTCCGCCGTCATTTAGTCGAAAGGCACATTCAGCGCGCATCGCTCTGGCAACGGGCCTCGCGCATAAAGACAGGCGGGTTCCGGATCATAAGAAAACACGAGGCGTTGTTGAAGTGTCTCCGATAGGCTTCCAACTCACTCTAAAAAACATAAAATCTGCATCTTAAGCATAAACAATCACTGCAGGGGTGCCATGAACTGACGTGTACAGTGATTTATTCCAGAGCCGGGTGATGTATAAATTTTACAGAGACTACATACTATAGGATATAATCTATATAAAATGTGCCTAATCATTTTATGTGAAAAATTCATAGTATGTTATTTTTACTTACAGGTTTTGCCTAGAGCACGTCATTTAGAGAATTAGGCAGTTATGTATAATAATAATAACTTGTATGTCGATAAATAACCTGTGTCAGGTCAAAAACAAATGGAACACAATCTTGCCGTCATTGCCCAGTAAAATTCAGCAACATCACAAAACAATGTACAAAATCTGCATTTCTTACATTTAGCCATTCCATACTAAAAAAAAATTAGCTAAATTTACTTAGCTAGCTAATTTAATTGTATTTATTTTAGGCCAATTAGAAAGATTGTGATATATACAATTGCGTAATCAATAACTAATGCAACAGTTAATCCTCATTGGAGAGGGCAAAATGCCGGATTATCCTGGAGACTCCTGTCATTACGGTAGGATCGTGTGTTTGGCAGAACGGCTGCTCTTTAAAGGTCAAAAGTTGGGCAGCATCTTGGATCTAATTAACCTGAGAAACCTAAGTGTAATGTAGATTTCTGCAGCAGAGACGGAAGCCAAGCCTCTTAGGTTTAAATCAGACTTCTGCCATCATCTGCTCCTTTCAGATGAAAAGCTCAGTACTGCGCTTCATGCGTCTGAGATTACAACAGGCCCGTTTTATTTTTATTTTACCATTTGAAGAATAAAGCATGTATGGATTACCGTTTTTCAAAGTTACTATATTTATTTTATTTTCTTAAGCATCCAAGTATCACCAAATAAATTTTCGCACGGCTTTTGATAAGACTGGAAGAAATTGGATTGGAGACTCTTCCCTGAATGATTGACGCTGTCGGTCTTACCTTCTCTGGCGAAGCTGCTGGTTTGAACCTCCTGGCGCAGACCAGGAAAGAGTCGGGCTCTGGCTTGCCGTTCTTCACGTCCGGGTCATCTCCGAGCACAACGTGATCAAACAGGCGAAAGAAGTCCCTGTGTCTGCTCGTCTTCATATTAAATGTGGCACCTGCAGAGCTGGTGGCGACCGCCACAGGGACGCTGCTGTTGTGGAGGTGACGGACAAGCTTTTCCACACCTGGAAAAACATTGATATGGGAGGGGGGGGGCATTGTAACAACGGCAATATAATGTAAAAAAAACTTGAGAAGATAAATAAATAACGGCACTATTAAACACCCTACTTAAAAAATATATGTAAATATTCTGGACTAGTGGCTTCTGAGCACAATATAATGTCAGCCACCCATTTAATTACAATCCAGTTTGTTTAAACAATATTTTAATCGTGCTGTTTGCTAGCTTTTAAGCTCGGCGCGATTATCTTCACTCAATTACGGTTTCGAATCTGGGAAACTTAAAGCTGAAAATCATCCATGTAGGATTCTTTTGAACGACCAGTAGGCCCAAGGGGGAGCTCAGTGCTTTTCCAAAGAAGATAAAGTGATAGATGTAAAATCTGGGAAAAGAGTCTTAGCCCCGAGTCTTAGCCCCGTCTTTTTCTTTGCCAACAGGCCAATTTTGGCTTGCTTACTAAGAATATTTTTTTCCTGATTTTACATCTATCACTTTATCTTCTTTGGAAAACCAACCCCACGGCATTTTCCAGAACTGAAAATTTTACTGACCCAATTTAAGGAGTAGAACTATAATTCTATTGCCTCTTCATACACTGGAAATTAAAGTGAACAACGTCTACCTTTGAACATGGCTAAAAACTATTCCACTGCAAGTTATCTTTAAAGGACATTTGTGTGTCGTTTATTTCTTAATATATATTAAAAACGTTTATGCACCACATTGAGATATTACTATGTCACAACTTTGAGGTACCACATAGTCAAAGTGGTTTAACTTAAATGTACAGGGTGCCCGTGTTGATCAGTGACACGTGGATCGTTGATGTGCTTTTACCCAAACGCCACTCTCCAATTAATACTTCTTAAGTTATCTTATGTTAAACTTATTAGAAACCTGGTTTAGAATATATGCAATTTGGTCGTTTGTATGATGGAATATATCCATGCAAAGAAATGCGTATCAAAGCATATTTATTTGAATGTAGCGTCGTCCCAGAATAATTTCAACTGTAGATTGGACGTAAAGCCATAATAATTACAACCAGGGTTTTACCTGGCATCAATTCAGCAGAAGGTAATATTCTCTCCTGTATTTTAAGGCTTTCCTCAAGAAGTGCCTCTGGCGTCATTGGTAGTTCCAGGGAGTCTCTGATTATTCTTGCCGCGTCCAGTGCCTTCTTGCCCATTACTGTCGATTTAACGTCCCAGGTATACTGCTTACCGAACCGATCACATATCGTTTGGTAAGCAACCGTATATAGCCTCTCCGTATCTGCAATACAAAACAACGGTTACAGAATTATACGAGGAATTGGAGGAAAGCGGTAGGAATGTAGTCCATAGTAAATACAAACAGGGTGACGCTGTGATATTCTTAAAGGTTTTGTAAGGATTTGCATTCTCCTAGTAAAAATACGCATTCAAAAGATCAGTTTTCGTTAATTTAGGACTCGTTCGAGTGACAACCAGGTGTTAGTGAACATCGGTAATAAAATTGCTGAACGAAGTCCGACCTATCTACGACAAATGCATTCCCGACGCTATATCCAAATAGCCAAATTGCATTCAACGGCACTCAAATAACTCGATGACAGAATGTGTACAGGACAATGTCGGCAATCTAGTAAAATTCTCCAATTATTATAATTCATTGAAACGGTAATACAACCTCATGAGCGTTCTTAATCGATTAGAGAGGCGACCAACTTTTCAAGTCTAGCTTTGCAAGCTAGCCACTGCTCTTGTTAGCGCCATGAAGTAACCGGATAGATAGTTAACTCACAGAATGGCTTAAATTATAATATCTACGTTTGTTAATATTACGAACCCAATAACAGTCCATCCATGTCGAAAATAACATGTGTAACAGATTTAAAACTCTGCTGTACACCTTCCATTGTCGCTGTTCGTGGAACTAGAATCGGAAATTCTAAGCAAAAAGGCGATGGCCAACTAAAACCTAATTATTATACCCGAAAAAACACGAGGAAGATACGTTAATTGATCAAATGTTTTATAAAATGTTTACTTGAAATATAAAATTTCATTAATAAAACAAATATTTATGAAATCACAATTATGATAAAACTATCTAGTAATATTATCGGTATTGTGAACGCTGTAAAAGTATTTTTATAGTCGCCCAAAATTCGCAGGACCTAATGGGTATTGAAGTCCGTTAATGCATCCGGCATTGTCACTGGTTTTGTTAAATTGCTTTTCTGGTGAAGTTTAGACAATGTTTCCTAAAATGTCGAATGTTTCTATATGGTTCTAGCCAAGATAAAAAGGAAAATATTTTCTGGTAGTTCTGATATGTAAAATTTACAAGGTGACGCATATTTTAAAATGTCAAAACTTACCGCCTGGTATTAATAGTATGTTAATAGTATATAATTGATCGTATCATAATTGAATAGTATATAATTATAGTATATAATTAATACCAATGCTAGCAAACAAACCTACATTTCAATATAAGTAAATTTTGTAAGACTGTTGTAAATTATGATAATTTTCTTTTTTTCAGCATGTCATTTGTTTTTTAAATGGCGACAGGAAGTTGTAGTTTAATCCTTAACCTTGTGGAAAATGACAGAGAGGACTACAAAGGTGATTCAGCTCTAACTGACACTAACTGCCACTGACTGGGAATTGAATACTGTAAATGTACTGCTTTCTCTTTTTATTCCTTTGCATAGTTTCTAACTTAAGTTAACAGGTTCATGGAGGACATACACTACAAGGCACGTTCTGTTTTCGCACAACAGAACAATAGCCTAATATCTCAAAAATGTCTCAAACCCTGAACCGACAGATGTTCAGGATGATATACTATATCGAGTTTATTGTCAATTTAATTGTATAATTTTTTAAAATATAAAAAAAAACCATATCAAATGTTAGAAAAAGGTTTTTATTTATTTAATTAATTTTACTTTTGGTTTATATATGAGAAATGTTTTTTAAACAAATTGCTACATCTAAAGCTGGTTCACATCTGCAAAAAACCATTAAAGATCTACCTATTTGTTAGTCTGATTCCAGCCCTAAATATATAACAAAATCACAAATTTAACACGATATACAATGCAAACAACACCCAAAACCTCAAGTCTAATTTGACAAAAATGTATTCAGAACGATGCCTGATAGCCTTAATACTGCTCTCTGAAGTATAACTTTTAAATAATTGATCTTTATGCCTAGGAAACCTTTCCTGTCACTGCCCAGCAGCTCAAACTAAGGGCTCTTTTGACATCACCTATGTAAAGGAATCCTAATATATAAACCTCAGCATTTGCTATTCCCTTTATCTGGGACATGACAGGAAGCCGTCCAGAAGTCTATTGCTACGGTTTTGAATGAAATTCGGTTGGGCCAAAGTTCCCTCGTATTTTTTTATTAAACTGAAATACTTCATCAATGCTTTCACTATCACCATTGTCTGCTTGAATTTCACCATGCCTCTTATATGAAACAAAATATGTATCACGTAAGATACCAGATATTATATGATAGAAAACATTAATGAAATATTGTCAATGTCCTGGAAAAAACCTTGCGGCTGTATTATAATTTTTATATTTTATATTATATATTAATTTTATAATATTTTATCTTTATGTTCTCATCAGCTTCGATATTTTGTGAACAATTACATTTATTCAAAGTATTGTGTGAAAAATGCATCAAATGCAATTTGAACACAGGATTTGAGTGTTGTGTTGGCGTTTTTAACTGTTGTTAAGTGACTTTGTGGGTGAAAAATCTTTACACAGTGGACCAAAATGTAAAAGGATTTAAAGGAAATACAAAGAAATTGAGAGAAGAAATGAATCAATGACTTAATACAAACAAAAAAATCAAAGACAGAATTGTTACTCTGTAATGTTAAGGGAGGTACAAATGGTACGCTATATCTCATTCATATCCACAGGGTTTATGTTGTGTAGAGTAACGGGGTTTGGGTTCATATTCAAGAAAAAGGGTCATCGAGTTGAGTGGGTCCATTCTGCTGGGACATTTTGGCCATCGGAAAACTGTCTCCTCATTGCCTTACACTACTGTCAGTTTTTCTATGATAGAAAATTTGTTCATATTTGTTTATGTTTATTTTTGCCCTGTGCTATTTCTTTTTAAATAATGATTTTAAATATGACACTTCTGAAGTATCTGACAACCTACATATCAAAAGAGCAGGTAATTGCACTTATTAAACATTTACATAACGATCCAGCTGTACAAATATGACTGAAAATGAGTGAAAAGTAAAAAGTGGCTCTAGGTAACAGCGCCGGCTTGGCAAATAAAAGGTAATGTGTTGGCATTAAGCTTATGTTTTTATTAATTCTGAGTTGCTGATTGGTTTTAGCCAGGGCTGGCATTTCCCAGTCTCCCTGGCACTTTAGATAATAATGGGGATGATTCAATTATGAACAGTAATATAAAAAGTAAATATAACTCCAAAGATCAATGTAATCGGCCTTGAAGCTTTGGAAAATGCCAAGTGTGTTGGTTCGGTGAGAAGCCTGTGTGTGGGGCCTACACTAATAACACAGACATGCTGTTCAAATGACCTCGTTTAAGATGCATTTCAAGACTTCTGGCTCCGTCACATTGTTCATTAATCCAGTTAGCTGCAACAACCACCTGGAAAGAGAGTACAAGCAAAAATACAAGTGTCTGATTCACAGTGTCTGTACAGTGATTATTAAACAGTCGAGTCATGTTCACCTTCAGTTGGTATGTGAAATAATAAATCAAGTACTTTAACAAGACTTGCTCTAAAACGCACAAGCATTTTTCAAGATCACAAAGTTTTTTTGTTTGTTTTATGTTCTATAAAGTGCATTAAATAATTAACGACTTTGGAACCTCTCTTGCCTTCATTTGTTTAGTATTTTATTTAATGAAGGAAAGGTGTTTGAAAGCTTGGATTATGAAGCAACAAAATATCTCACAATGTCAGACAACGAGCCTAGTCATTAAAATAATATAAGCCTTTATCAAGAAAAAAACAAAGACTTTAGACAAAGAAGAAACATAAACTGTACACCCCCTCCTGACTCCTGTTCTTTGTCTTTCAGGCAACAAAGAAAACCGAACTCAAAACTATCATAAAGCAGACTGTCCATGGTCATAATTTAACGTTTGGGTTTCTATGGAGACAGCACAAACCAAATGACAAACTGTTTTGCTAGGAAAATTCAATGCATAAATGAACATCTAATAAATAAATAACAAAAACCAAACTAATTAATTAATTAATTAACTAATTGAGCATAAATCTGCCCTCGTCGAACCTGCTCGGTCTGTCGTCAAAGCTTGTAGAATTAATGAGAGCAACAAAGAGCACAGAAAGAGCTTTGGCCCTGAGGGGAATCGGAAATGTTATTCATGGACCTTAAACTTAGCCACTTGACGAAGGATAGATGTTCCACTCTTCAAATGCTGCTCTGAGCTACAGCGCTGCAGTGGTCGGGTACCCGGGTTAGCCGTCTTTTACAAACGCTGCCGCTAACTAGCGAACAGGTAAATCACCGCTGAAAGAGAAATATTTACAAATGAATCAAATGGTGTTGGAGGACAATTCACCTGACTGTATTATCACACCTAACATTTTTTCAATTCTAAATAACCCCATTAAAATCACATTTATTCACAAATTATTCACAAATTATTATTGTGAATAAGTTGCTTTCTCTCTCTGTGATGTTCTAATTGCTAGTACGGAGGCTGTCATCACTTGAAAAGCGACATCCTGAAAAGGAAGGAGTGTGCTCATTTAAATGATGACGATAATAATAATGATCATAGCACTAATGGCAGGCTTTTCTTGATTTTTTGATTGCACGCCGTGTTCATGTAACTGACTCAGGAGGGATGGAGGTGATTAGCCGGGTGTAAAGGAGCGCTGATTTAGGTGTGAACGTGCAAGGCAGCCATCTGCAATCAAACACAGATGATTATCGCAGAAGGATTGGCACGGCCACTCTGCTTCAGCAATCCAGCACAGCAGACTTTCACCTGTACCCCGAGAACCTGAATACCCACTCTTCCGTCCCCACAGGGTACTTTTGCTCACTCTCTATCGCACACGGCACAGTTTTTAGTTATTTTTTTCTGCTCTCAGTATTTAGAGGGCCCGATTATGCTAATTGTGTTCACATAAATGGAAAATAGCACTTATATAACTAATAATGCAAGCACATCCTTATCTAATTGAGGCATAAACTGCAGAAGTGGAAATCTATCGCTTCTAAAGGGAAGCTGGAGAGCACAGTTAAACAGATCAATGGTTTTCTCAATGGTTCAACCCACTGTCTTTTGGCAAAGGCACACATCAGAGTGACCAGTGCGGCGGGGGAGGGGAACAAAGCAGGAAAAGACTTATTTCTTATGCTTCTTTTTTCTTTCAAAACAACACAATACGAGCAGATACAAAAACCTAAGCCTGAACACACACAGAGACGTCTCTATCTTTACTGTATAAAGGCATCAGAGATCAACCTTCACTTCACGGCATTGCCTTTGGTAGATGTTTGCTGGAGGATGTAGTCATCTGACCCTGATTCTTATTACAAAAATCCAGTTCAAAGTGTTCCCCTATCAAGAATCCTGCACGTGTGTATGTTAGCCTATATAATTGATTCAACTCGTAGTTATCTAGCGGACTATATTACCGTCCGTCTCAATAAACACTCACACACAAAAAATCCCCATTATACAAAGTTATCTGAAGCCACTGTCCATCCCCCTGGCTATAAGGGGCTTAAGTCCTGGGGTCTCCATAAAGTCAGCACTCATTGTTAGGAAGACCAGAAAGATAACGCTGAAAGAATTCTTTTTTTCTGATTGGATTTTTCTTTCAATTTCTTTTTTTTTTCTCATCTCTGCATCCGGGAGCAGCTGTGTGAGAGTTTGAAGGGCCGTGTGGAATTCAAAGAAAAGTATTACGCAGTCAGTGAATAGCAAGCTTGTGTTAACATGGGTTTTTATTCACTCGTGCAGGAAATTTATGGCAGACAAACTTTTATTGTATCTTTTTTTTTTTTTTTTGCAGGTTGGTACCAGTAAAGTATTTCTTATTTTTTTAAATTAAAATACAAATGTAAAAAAAATTGTATTTTAATACGTTCCTATGCATGCAATGTTTAAAAGAACGAAAATTCAGGTGTTAAAAAGGTTTTTTGTAATTTAAATGCAAAAGGGTGTTTACAGGAATATTGACCAAGCAAAGGATGGCACACTATCTGTATTCTTAAAACCCCCTTGGAGGACAAAGGTTTGACAGGCTTCAAACACGCTCTAGGAACATTTTAATTGGTCTGTTGCTTTTGCCGACCTAATTAAGCTGTACAACCGCTCTGTCTCCTGAATTTGAATTCGAACCCGAGTGCCAGAAAAGGCTATAAATCTCTCAGTGCCTGGACTAGCGTCGCATAAACACTGATCTAGCTGGTTGCCGGCTCCCGGATACTTCTCACGGAGATCCAGAGAGTCAGAGGGTCAAGGTCAAACTTACCTTCTGATCGGCAGCCAGATATTCAAATCCACATGCCACAGGCAACGTCGGAAGGAGGAGACGTGAAGATAACTTACACGTGCAATGTTCCCCTTTGAGGACGTAAATGCTCTTTACATTCCTGGAGACGATTCTCTGCTCCACATTTTTCTCAACCTTTCTCCATTGCCTGTTCAGGTCCACAGGTGTTAGTTTAGTTTGAAGCGACTTTTAGAAGATAGCTGACACAAGCAAATTTATATCTTCATCCCTTTAGGGATCTGAGACCACGGAAGAGTCCTGTTCTAAACTCTGAAGTACAAGTCATGGCTCTGAATGCCTTTTAACATGATAAAAGTTTGAGTGAATTGGCCCTTAGTTCATTTTTGTTTAAGCGCCGCCAGTAACTAGCAATTTTCCAGAAGTTAGTTTTCCCTAAAAAAGGCTTTTTTCTGTCTGTTATAGCCATGAATATTTTAATACATGCCCTGACTGAACTCAGAAGCAGTACAATTCTATTCCTGTTATATGCTGATCAATTAATGGATGTTAATGTACACCTACAATACATTTACAATGAATAAAATTTAATGATCAAAGATGACTTATGATAGATTTTAATGGATTCCTTCCATATTATCAAAAGGATAATTTGGCTTTCAAATAAATCAATGCGTTCTTTATGAACACCCATGAAACCCAAATTAACATAAAATACAATACTAAAAACAATACTAAAATGAAATGAACTCTCAGCTGTTTCTTTGGTCAGAAACCTCATAGGTTTCCATAATAGCTAAATAAAACATCTTTATGGTTGAGTTGGGTTTTCAGGTGCAGGCAAAACTGAAGACCCAAAGTATGAGTGAGGAGTTCAGGTCGATTTTGTACTCGAGTCTCTCTGAGGTTAGGGAAAGGGGAGGACTCTACCTTAGAAGTGGTCCAGTGGGGAACTGTAGGCCTCTTGTGACTACTTCTGGAAGGACTGTTTGGGCTGGCTACCATGTTGCCAATGCTAAGAACGCGGTTCTTCTAGTGCCACAAAGGAAATGACGATGACCCAGGAGGAGAAACGGCAGCCCCCTGTAGAAATGGAAGGAGGTACAGTTTGAGCGACAAGAACTCCAAGCTCAGTACACTTGGTACAGGAGATGAGACAGCAGGCTTCACAGTGCCCCATGCCTATGGACAGATGGACTATGGGGCCCTGCGGACGAACGTGGGTCAGCCAGGCCGTGCCTGTGGATTTTGTGAAGGAAATTGGATGTCTCCTGGAGGTTCTAGGTCGAACACCACCTCCTGACACACACCCGCTGCCCGCATTACGCAGTTTCTCACAAGTCTGAAACAGGCAGAACAGTACTCCACGTTGGATTTAACCAGTGGGTGCTGGCAAGTAGAGATGTGGGTGCTGGCAACACTCAGGATTGGAAGAGGACTGCCTTTGCCGCCCCCTCCCCCCATTTGACCAAGCAAAGGGCCCGCCACATTTCAGAAACTGGTACAGAGATGTTTTACTTGGAGCAGGTGTTTCAGCGTTTGGCAAAGTACAGACTAAAACCGCAGCCGGATCTGGAAGTAAGTTCTGGCTTCTGGGTTCTGAAGAAACTTTAGAGGGGTTCCATTAACCTCAGACTCAGATGGCCACTGATGGACTGCACATCCATCTACTGTCCTCACTGTGTTCAAGCAGAGCAGATGTCTGGGTCCCTCTTCTTCCCATCCATACCTCCTAGATAGATATAGCTCTCGGACATTGAGGCTATGTTCAAGTCCTTGTCGATGCCGTCCTTGTGTAACAATTTTGCTGCATCAAGGTTTGCAGGGCAATCCACAAAGCAATGGAGCCTGAGGTTAAAATTTTTAATAAAAACTTCTACTGAGACATGCCAGTATGGCTTTGATCTGTTTGATCATGGGCCAGCAGGCTCTGTTGCCGGTAGGCTGTGGGAGTGGTGCATCCCCAACGCCTGGCAGCACCAGGTACTGAGAAGCCGGACTAACACTGAGGGGCAACCCTGGATTGCTTGTGTACTACATTCAGCTGGAATATGGTAGGAACAGAGTGTATCAGACGTCTTAGTCAGAGCAATTCCCAGAGAAGAAGAACTCCTTTGTGTGGTACCCGGTCGGGTTCATAGTGGTCCCAGCACCTGAGGTAGGGCCCCCAAGTGCACCGGTGGGCGCAGACATCACTAACGCCAACACTTAGCATTATCAAGACGATTATGGGTTTGAGCAGGTTGTGTCGTGAGCTACCTATTTCCCTTCAGTAGTAGTGATCCATTAATGAGCGGTTGAGATGCAGACAGGAACAAACGCGGGTATTGGGTTTTAAAAGGCATATTATTAAAAGGCAATAGTTTTTTTTTTAACTTGGGATGGTTTTTTTGGGAGAAGAAAGAGAAGGAGAGCGTAGGTTGCAGATGGAAACATAATTAATGCTCTCTAATGCTCTCAAAGGGGCCAATGAGTGGGAGGGTGGTGGTGAAGTTTAACGATGACCTGTGAGAAGACAGAGGTCCAGGCAACTGGTGGTATCTTGTCCAGAAGTGGAGTGGAGAGAAAAGCACAAATTAGGAATAAACTAAAACCATCCTGGTTTGCAGCCCTTTCTGCATGTGTTTGTGCCAAATGTGGGGATGGCTGTACATTCTGGCAGTTTACAAGGCGGGAACCACTGCGTTTCCAACCACTGTCTTCTCTTAACCGCTTATCCAATCCAGCGTCGCCATGCGCCCAGGCTTAATCTGGCGTTTCCAACCACTGTCTTCTCATAACCGCTTATCCAATCCAGCGTCGCCAGGCTTAATCTGGCAGTCAATGGATGTGAGGCTAACGCTAACCACCATGAGCCACCATTAATTATTCATAATATTTTCCCAAACCGATTACAACGAGGACTCATGAAAAAGAATAGCATGTGGCATATGGCAATTTCAATCTATATTTATCGGCGAAGCATGCAGAAATTTTTAAGTAATTAAAAAAATATGTGTTTTGTTTCCCGGCAATCAGAACCCTGGATTCTGTCTTTAGCGTTAATAGTTTCTGAATGACTGACGCAGAGCATCACTGTGGCTCGCTTTGGTTCAGTGCCTACTGCATTTTATATGCGTCACTGCATCCTTTCTGGATTAGCATGTTTTACTGCCCTCCGCAAAGCGCAGATGCTTTTATAAACGGAGGGATATTTTTTCACATATTACCATCACCGTCTAATGAGCAAGAGAATGTTTTAATCAAGGATGATGCCTTTAGGGTGTTTCTCCTGGCTGAGTGGCTAGAGGTGCTTGCCCAGAGCCTAGGCTGAACCCTGCGAACTGGATTTTATAGGGTCGAACCCGGCTCAGGCTGGTTAAATCGGCAGGGTTTCACTCAGGGCTCTTTCCTAACGAGAGTCTCCTGTCGAAGACTCGCAGTGAGCAGAAAGCAGAGGCTGCTCTAGACTTTAGGTCGGATCAGCATAACTGGAGAAATGAAAGGTCCAATCTTTGAAGATGAGAAAGGCAACCCCCATCTCCTCGTATAGCTTTCTCAGGGACATGGACACATACGGGGGAGTGACAGATCATGTTTATGAAGGACTGCTAGGGACACGGGATGCATATGTAGGGCATCCCTTTGAAAGTCCCCCACACACACAAACCATAGCCAGCGGCTATGTGCACAGTAATTGTGACTCTACTCTAAATTCCATATCTGAATCGGATACACCGAGAATCTCCACCACACATTCAGGCTTTACAATGATTTCTTTCAATGGCAGCTCACTTCCTTGTCAATTGCCTGGGTTTTTGTGCCGCATTTGGAAACCAAACTTTTCCCACTCCACACGTGAGTGGCATCATTGCACCCGTGATGCACAGGAAGTGTTGCTGTCTAGGTAGCCTGACGTAGGAAACATAAAAGATGTTCTCCTCTGCATTTGGCAATTTAAGTAGTTTCCTAAATGCAAAATTGACTTGATTGACCAATTAGCCATGATTTTGGCATTTAAGATTTTTTTCTAAATAAAGTATTAGTCTTACTGTGAGTTCTGCTTATTTTTCAGTCTGGTAATTCCCTTCCAAACCTCCCGAAAGTCTTTTAATGTCAGACTACATTACCTTAGCTATTTCAGACTGCAAAAAATAAAATAAAATAAATAAATGTCAATTCAATTTGACACATCTTCTTCTATTACCCTTGCAACTGCATCTTGATAAAATCTCTCTCTGGTGGCGATAAATTCATTTTATTTGGAAGATTAATTCAGAGTACTTCACTTGAAATTTGAACATTACAAAGAGAAAAGAGAATTTTCCTATGCTCACATATTTTATGAGTAAATCCAGCCTCCAAAATGTTTATTTTAAAAGGTTTGGATAGCGCATTGCTGTCCTTAAGACAGGAAACCAATAGCATATATAAATGAGGCCCACTACATCATCTCTGTATGAATAACCCTTAGAGTACAAACCATTAAGGCAGGGGTAATTGACTATTTTGATCTGTGTAAACTACAGATCTGGGTTCAAGCTTGTTTTGAAAACATTTGAGAAAATCAATAAAAGTTTAACTGATCTTCAGTTAAGGGCGCTTAGAAATCCTCATCCTAACAAGATAGTGATTAGACAACTGATTGGACCAGAGCCATGTGTCTACAAAGACCATGTGACAGAAATTGTGTACTTTGGACAAGTCCTGTAAAGTGTTAATTGGGCTATTCTACGCATCATCAATGAGGATATACGGAGCATAGGGGCAAACTAAAGTTCAGTACAAACGCAAGAGTTCACAATGATAATTACAGTGAAAGTACAGTAACTACAAAAGAGAAACTTCTCACACCTGGTGAGAGTCACACCTTTTTAGAGTTTATTGTCACTTTGTCAGGAAGGACGTGACTTTTTTCCACACAGACAATTATTCATGGGCTGAAATACCAAACTTCATATTCATATTTCAAATTGATAGATATCCTAGGCCCGTGTGCGATTATAAACAGCAGTGACACATTCTTAGCTCAGTGACTAAGACTGGTTCATTTATGCCTGTGTCTAATCATTTGTTGGTATTAAAAGGACTCCTCCTTTCATTAAACTAGAACTAAATAAAGTGCATCTCTCAGTAAAACTCCTCATGGATACCCTTTGCGTTCAGCCTTAAAACAAAAAAACCTTTGGTAGCAATTTTGGTAGAATGATTCACCAACAGTTTTTTTGTTCAGGTAATGTTTGCTGATTTATTCTAAGTATATATATAATTCATGTTATTTTTGAATGTACGGATTGTACCATTGGCAATGGCAAAGTCCGCCCTGATCTGTTTACCTGACAGAGCTCTGGCCCCCCACACGTTTTGGAAAATAACCAAATGAGTTTGGATAGCCAATTTAGCTCTGGGTTCATAAATATTTAAATAGCTCAAGTTATGCATTATATTAAGGAGTTACATGAAACAGTCCGGCCTAGTGAAGAGAGAATGCATTACTCTTGATTTCCCTGAATGAGTTATTTTGGACTGCATTGTTTATTTATTTATTTATTTATTTAAATTATATTTTATCTTCACTTTTTCTTTCCCCGCTGATCTCGCACAGCAAATGATATTAGCCAATTGTCCAGATCGTATCCCTACCAGAGCTAAAGCTGCATGGAGGATAACCTCCCGTGCATGTCGTATCCTGCAGTGACTCTCGCTCAAAAGTTAGCCCTTTCACGCCATCACACAGGTCTGCTCCACATTTGCAGTCCTGCAATGTCAGAACTTCTAATAGAAAAAAAAAAAAAACAATAGGTTTTAAAAGAAAATTATTTGCAAATTCCTCCAGGCAGCTGCAGATTGATGTTAGCATTGAATATTTTGTGAGTGTGTGTGTGTGTGTGTGTGTTCGAAACCTTTCAAAAATAATGAGCAGAAAAGACTGATATATTAGTCTATATGAGTAGAGAAATGCAGGCCTTATAATTGCACAAGGACGCCACAGCACAATTGCCTGGCTCTGTATTGGAAAGGTATGGCAGTGTCAAACGTTCAGGGCCTCTGCCAGTGGATCAAAGAGGAACAGTTACTCAGACAGAAAATAAAGCAAAAGGTTTTTTTGTAACATGTTAACTTGCATGTGTCAAGGATTTTTCTGTCTTCTGGCAAACAACTGATTTGGCATGGATACTAGGAAAACTTGACAAGTTCTTCAGCAGATGCAAGGCAAGGCAACTTTTTTATTCATTATTACACTTGTCCAGGTAGTCACCTGGATGTTTATTGAAGCACTGTGGTTCCAAAATGCAGAAGTGGAAAAAAAAAAGTACAGTTTTAGATACTAAGCTCCGTCCTAAAGTGCTGCAAAATGGCGTGTGGACCACTTCGGCGATTACTTGGAGATTACAACTTGCAAATCTATTTACAAGATAAAGTCAAGGAAAAACATAAAATCAATAACACAATTCAAAATTTGTTTAACCACATGACGCACGCCGTGTAATAAATCATAAACAAATATCCTGCTTAAATATACACAGCAACAATTACCATAACCAGTACATAAACAACGAATCAGACATAGCTGGCAGTGGGTTGCTCATAGTCAAAATGTGAGGTGTTGTTAAAAGAGGAGTGTTAGCTTCCTCTGATTCTGACAGTCAGGTCATTCCGATCTTTAGTCGTGAGTCATGAGGGGCGTTGAGCGGTTTATGTTCGACTGCGCAGAGAGGGGGACAACTGGACATTCTGCAGCAGCAGATTGCAGGGGTCTGGTTGGGGCTGTATGGTGTGATGAGAGTGCAGAGGTCACCCGGACCTGATCCAGTGGTCACTTTGGTGGGTGAGAGCGAGGATCTTGTGCTGGATGAGAGTTCCAGAACGGATCTCGGGTGGTCGGGAGTAGTGACGTGGAAATGTGTGGGGAACGTGTAGTCAGGTGAGTGATTGTAGATCAGCTCGGGTGGTCGGGAGTCAGGTGAGTGAATGTAGATCAGCTCGGGTGATCGGGAGTCAGCTGAGTGAATGTAGATCAGCTCGGGTGGTCGGGAGTCAGGTGAGTGATTGTAGATCAGCTCGGGTGGTCGGGAGTCAGCTGAGTGAATGTAGATCAGCTCGGGTGGTCGGGAGTCAGGTGAGTGAATGTAGATCAGCTCGGGTGATCGGGAGTCAGGTGAGTGAATGTAGATCAGCTCGGGTGGTCGGGAGTCAGGTGAGTGAATGTAGATGAGCTCGGGTGGTCGGGAGTCAGGTGAGTGAATGTAGATGAGCTCGGGTGATCGGGAGTCAGGTGAGTGAAGCTGGAGTGGATTTGACAAAATTAGCTGCGCAGAGAGATGAGGCTTTGTCGTTGGGCGGGCGCTTTGAGACTTGTAGATATTCAGGTTAGTCACACAAATCAAATGTGGCACGCTGATGTTACTCTGATTAAACCCGAAGCACGAACGTTAGCTAACATATTGGAAGCCCTTAAATGGGCTGGGTCTGAAGTTTCGGTCTACGGGGTATGGGTAAAAAACAAGTTATTGACACACGTTTCATTTTGGGATATCCGGCATTGATCCCAAGCACGCAACTGAAATTTGGTTCTATGTTTAGTTGAAACCCTCTGTAATGACCTTTGGGCTCTCAGACATGCGATACAGACAGGATCCTCTCAGTCGGTTTGACATGTTCACGGAGTCTGCCTCTGCACCTTTGTTATAATTTTCTTGTTCACAGCGTGGAAATTTTAATATTTTAATAGCATTTTGAGCATAATACTTATCATATTAGGCAGAGTGATCTCCACCTGCTCTCAGGACATGAAAGCAAGCAATACAAACGCAGTTAAGTGCTAGCGTCAGAACATCACAAACCAAACAGAGAAACCGACAAGAGAAGCCAGAAAATTGGCAATGGGAAGTCAAGGACACTTTTGAACACTCTGAGAAATAGTCCCAGCCGAGATGAAACTAAATGAATTCTGACTGCACCTCACTGTATCCCAAATATCCATAAAAAAATATGCACAGGTCTCAACCGCTCATTGTCTACAGCGCAGGAAGCAACCCATCGGTGAGAAACCAGAACCACAGTGACTCCAGACTTTGGCTGTGAGTGGTGCCGTGCCACAGCGTGAAGGTGAGCTGAGAAGAACTGTGTTACTGTGAATGGTTAAACACAGCAGGCAGGGGATATCTTGGCAAAAGGAGACCACTGCATAGAGAAGAAAAAGGGACCCCTGCTTTCAGGCCTATATTCCATTTTCCACATTCCTCAGACCTTTTGCTGCTGCAACGAAGAAAGCGAACCAAGCAAAGAGCTCAGAAACGACCTAAAACAACTGCAAGCTAATAACAAAAGGATTTGTGCAGTTATTTTCGGCGTTTCAGAATATTTTATACTCTGGTGGCATTCAGATTCTGTGGCCCTCAAGGACGAGGAATTCCCTACACCGTTCTAAAGAATGAAAAAGAATGAGACTGCTTCTAATCGCACTCTCTGCATTATAGTAATTCTGAAAGTGAACACCGTTTCTGCTGACTGGCAAACAACTTGTTTGTTAACTACCTGCCAATAAATATCGTCACCCATATTTTGAAAATGTATAAAAATATCACTTATCACTGGCACTGTCACCAGTGCCGGCACTACATGGTTAGCACAGCACGGCTAGATAAAAGCTAGACACGTTTAAATTTAATCATAATTTAATCTATAAATCGTTTTTTTTTTTTTGGCCTGATTAAACCAAAACCAATGCATTTGACAAATGCAGGGCATTTTAATGAACTGAGGAAATGCCTTTATCCAATGCAATGCAATTCATTTGCAAATGTGGCTCGGTTGAAAGAGTGCCTGGCCTCGTGGATCTCACAATTTACCGTCCTATCTACCAAGGACACGATTCAAATATTTTACAAGGGTGCACCAAACTGGTGTATCACAGAATTACTGAGATCCGCTTTTTTCCAAAGTGTTCACCTCCTTCCTCCGGGTCTGGGATTCCATCGGAGAGATTAAAGTTTTTTTTTTTTGGTTTTACACGTGTCTGTGGAAACATATACATGTACAAAGCCTTCCAGCTGCTTTGCTTATTTGAATTTCTTTGCAAATCACTGAACATTAATGATAGACTGAAAGTGTATGCATAGATAAGGTAAAAAAGAATAATGAAATGCAAATTGTAAGAAGAAGGAAATAGAAAAAGGAAAGAGAAATACAGGTGGCACAGCCAATCAATGAAGAAAATTAATACTAAATACATAGCACAATACAAAAAAAACAAAATGGCAGCTAGCGTCGGCAGATGTTTCAATAGCAGGGGTAGCTATGCAATGTGAAGTTTGTATAACGCACACATTATATAGTGTTTCCCAAGCAGTCAGACCGGGTTTATCTTCTATGTTCTAGCTTTCATCAAATTCTGAGGAGCAACGATGGTCTGAAATAGGTACTCTTTTTTAGGCTGATGTAATCAATGAATGAGTTACTCTGTACACACGCACACACACGCACACACACACACACACACACATATACGTATATATATATTAGATCTAGGTTTTTCAAGTTCCCTTGAAAGGTGGGTGAGGGTGGAATGCTGTGGACTTATGATGATGAGATGAGGTTCCAGAACTGAGCCAGAGGTCATACATTCCCATGTTAAAAGTAGTACAGCGTTTTCATACGGGTGTGTCTGAGTGTCCCATGAGAAAAATTGGATGTGGAACGTCTCCGTCTCACGGACATATCCCGGAAGAGATCGGGCACGCCCCCTCGGTGCCTGCTGAGAGTAAAGTAATCAATGACCTTTATTAACTGCGTTGTTTCCCCCGGTATGGACCAGTGGTTTGGGAGACGTGAAGGGGCGGAGCCGGAGATAGCTGAACCCACAGCCAACGAGACGGAAAATCGAGAAACGTGTAATCTAAACAGTTTTTTATTTAGTTTAGTTTAGTTCGCAAACGGAAGACATCTTGCAGTCTTCATCGCAACAAAGTCAACCAGGCTGGTCTCAACAATGGGGGAGAGCGAGATTTCAGCTACATCTACAACGAAGATTATTAACTAGCTATTACAAGGTGTGCTACTGAAGTCTATTTCAGTTTATAAGACTGAATTCAAACATTTACACTCCAATAATTAGAATTAGAAAAATCACATCTTACTTGCTATGTCAACAACAAGATTTAATCAACAAGATTAATTGATTTGAGATAATGAGTCTTAAAAGATAATTACATCGGCAGAGAGAGCCATAAGAATGGAACATAAAAATAAATGAGCTATAATACAGTCAGCTTGATTATCACAAATAGTTTTAATCACTAATTGAAATGAATCACTGCACAGTTTCCCTAGTAACCAGACATTGGTTATACAACAAATATCCAGCGTCGATACAAACGTGTCCGATTTTATGACAGTTCCGTGGGACATATTCGGCACTCAAAATGCATGGTCAAGCAGAAGTCACACACCCAATGATACACCAGGTGACAGCTAGCTGGGGACTGGATCTGGGCTCGGCCTGCCTGCATTGAGCTGCTGGTACTGAGGACATTGACACAGTCAAGTGAACCCCTCGTGGATTGTCACAATAGCCCGACACCGGCATCCTTTCACACGGGGGCCTCGCTGTCATTAATCTGCTGCAACAGTGTGACTTCGCACGAATCCTCTGGCATTTACAGAGAGGTTAATTGTGCCACCGAGGCGTCCAGCGTGGCAGGGAAACACTATTTTAAAGCATCTCAGAGCAAGGGGCGGGTGATTGATTAATAGGACTGTGATTCAGACTGTGGTGGGGTCGGCGCAGCCAGCCTCCGTGTGCAGAGCAACAGCGCAATGCGCGAAGGCGCCACAAACCGTTCTGGGTCCTGAAGTCGTCGGCGGTAACAGCCGTCTTTTCCTGCTGTTTACCAGCGGCCTGAGAGTCATTACTTTCAAGCGTGAAGTAGGTCACTCTCCGAGATAGAAAGATTTATGACGCTGGAAGACAGAGCATTTTGATTACCGTTCGTTAAGGTTCCGTTGCAAGGGGCAGTTCCGCCTGAATCTCGATGGCGTCCGCTGTCTCTCTCTCACATGACTAATGATGGCTGAAAGGGCCTTGTTACCGCGAAACGCTCCTGCGGTCACGTGTACTCCGTGGACGTCAGGCGACATTCCTCCACTCATCGATTTCTCCCTCCACCTCGCTTAGCACTGCTAGCAGTAGCACCTCTAACAGCGACAAGTGGACGCAGTTTGTCCACAAAACATCAGGCTAATTGGGATCCCAAGCTGAGCTCATCTGCTTCTGCCCCTTTGCTCTGAGAAGGGAAGCACACAGCTGCTGTGCACCTTTTACAATTTTAATGAACCACAGAAGCGCTCTGATCATTTGAATTTTGGACTAAAACAAAGTTGACATTTTACGGCCTATGTATTGGTGCTAAAAGGGTGCTATCCAACCACCTGCAGTATAATTTTTTTTTTTCTGTGAAGTGTTTTTCCTGTGGACCTTTATCACTATATGGAAATACCTGCAGTTTTGTCTCTCACGCACATTAATATTTGTTGGTTCGGGTATAATCGGAATGACAGGAAATGTGACTTCGGTGTTAAAGCATTCCTCGAAGTATTGCCACCGTTGATTGCAATCCACGTGAGCAGTTCAGCTTTTGTAAAATACCTTATAAGACAGTCATTATAACGCAATTGGTAATAAATAATGCAAATACCAATTAATGAGAATAGATGCAGCTAATGAAATCCCAGAGACTAACATTACCCCATGCTCATTAAGTATTTTGTTCTGAAGGTCACGTTCATTATTTCATACAGCAAGTTCATTAGAGTAGCTTAATAGTTCAAATTAATCTGACAAATAATAGTCAAAAACACGATGTCCTAATAGCTCAATATCTGGTGGATAGTCAGTGGTAAAATAAAATGAACTCAGGAGAGGATGGAATTCATTACCTTTTTAACTCAACAGTGTTTTTTTCAGATTTGCAGGTCTTTCGGAATTCAGTCGCTTGCTACACCAGTGACTCCCGTGGAAATAACCAGATGCGGATATCTGTAACTGTGGCGTATCTTTGAGAGGAGTGGGAATATCAGCTGGAAAGAGAACCTTGAGATGTTTTTAATCAGCATGCGCTGATAAGAAAATAAATAAAAATATGCACTTTGTCGAGAAGCCAAACTCATCTGGTCTACGTGCCACAGGAGACCCAGGCCACTGCCGAAAGCGCCTACCATGTGCACGTGAGCATCAGAACTGGACCCCGGAGCAATGGAAGAAGGTGGCCTGATCTAATGGTCTAGTTCTTTTACATCTTTTACACCGTGGATGGCCGGGTGCGTGTGCGTCGCTGACCTGGAGAACACATAGCACCAGGATGCACTATGGGAAGAAGGCAAG
>JAOYSI010018388.1:0-36327 GCA_025775065.1 Hiodon alosoides
TCAATAGCACCTTTGGAAATATATTTACTGAGAAAAATGGTGACGTGTTCAATACTTATTTCACCCGCTGTATATTACCTGGACTGCAGATGACACATAGTTTCCCCAATATCCTGATTATTGATTTGTTTATCTGCTTTTTAAATGTTTCAAAACACGATTGTGGTTATAGAGGCTACTTCAGTTCATTATTACTTCCTTGTTTATGAATGTGACATATGTTTAAAATACAGATGCTGCAGAGCTTATGTCCCGAACTTGTCCCACATACTTCCCCTGGCTCCTCTCCGATGTATCACGCTTTTCAGGTTTACCGACACAGCCCTCGACATGCAAGGAGGAACGCTCGGGCTCGAGTTGTGGAGGAGAGCAAGTCTCTTGTGGAAATTCCTGAAAGTGACCAAGACACAACACAGAGCGTGAGGAAGCGCAAAGTGAAGAAAAGAGTCCAGCCTGAATTTTATCAATCAGTGCAAGTCACTCCAACACGCAAACCCGTAGGTACTCTATTGTGTTGCTTTTTTCATCCGCCACATTCTCACATTTCTGTTGAATTTCGAAATCACCCATCATAAATTTTATAATTGTATACTTATGAGACTTTGGGTAAAATGCTGAACATTTTTGCAATCATTATAATAATCCAGGAAACAAACACGCTGGGTTTAAACTCGATATACAAAGAAAATTATTATGACCAATATTATCTATATTCAGTATCATGCTCTTTATATTTAACATGATTTTGATACTTTATGTTTAATCTCATTTAAGTATTTGAAAGCAGCAGTTAGGGTTTTTAAGTGTTGTCAGAGGGTTTTGTCAATACCTACAGATAACTAAAAGAACATTCAATACAACATTACGTTAACATCAACATTCCAGTCTATTGATCGGCATTGTAATCTTAAAATAGCTATCTTTAAAACATGTGCCACATAGCACTTCTTTACTAGCTACTTCAATTACACACACAAACAGTGTTTTGGAGATCACTTTATTTAGGGCAGCAGCACCAATTGAGTGCAGCAAAAATATATACAACAGGTTGTTTAGATATAGAATACAGTTTTTTACAAGTATTCACAATCATATTGAGCACATTCAATAGCATATTTGTCAAATTCAGTTAATGACAGCTTTTCACGACTAATGAGATCATCTGTGATGGGAAACACTCAATAATTTAAACACTAAATTTTTCTATACTTTTAAAAATATGTCTTTAAAACAATTGGCTTAATTCTGTCACTGTCAAGTGATATATTCACTCAGTGGCAAGTTTATTAGGTATACACATCTAGTATGGACCCCCCTTTTCTTCCAGAACAGCCTGAATTCTTTGGGGCCTGGATTCTACGAGGTGTTCATCCCCCGAAATGTTCCACATGGACATTGGTTTATTTTTTCCACATCATATGGTGGTATAGTAATGCTGCGAAACAGCCTGTTCCTTCTCATCCTAAAGATGCTCAGTTGCGTTGAGTCCCCAGACCTCAACGCGATAGAGCATCTTTAGGATGAGAAAACTCAATTAAACAGAACTCGCTGTCATGTTTTGGGAATCATTCTAAGACAATAGGTACTTTATGAAATGGCCTGTTATCCAGCTGGATGGGATGCACCTGGTCAGCAACAATGTAAAAATATGTTGTGCTATTCATAAAGTTGCTCAATTGGTATGAAGGGACCTAATGTGTGCCAGGAAAACATTCCCCACACCATTACACCACCACCACCAGCAGCCTGCACTGTTGACACCAGGCAGGATGAGTCCATAGACTCATGCTGCTTACGCCAAATCTTGAGTTGGCATGATGCAACAGGACGGGAATAGTCAGACCAATGTTTTTCTACTGCTCAGTTGTCTCTAGTGTGCCCACTGGAGTTACTTCAATTTTAATTGATAGAAGTAGAGCTCCAATAGACCATCCGTGACAAGGACCAATGGGTTGTGTGTTCTGAAATGCCATTCTGCATACCTCTGTTGTACTACATCATTTTTTAGTCTTTGTGTTAGTTTGCACGATTCTTGCCATTCTCACCAATGAGCTGTTTTTGCCCAGAAGACTGCCACTGACTGGTTGTTTTTTATTTGTTACTATGCTTGATTTGTCACACTGTTGTTTCTGAAAAGCCCCGGAGGCACTTTTTTTGAGACACTGGAACGGGCACGCCTGGCACTGACGATCATGCCATACTCAAAGTCGCTTAGGACACTAGTTTTGTCTGTTCAATTCAAACAGTAACTGAATGCCTCGGTGCCTGTCTGCCTGCATTGTATAGCAAGCCACGGCTACATGACACAATCCATTCTCTGGAATGGGGTGGCATATCTATTAAACTGTATCTATATATACACTGGAGTGAGTGTATATATATAGATACATCAAGCTCCTTGAGCTAAAATATATACACAAAACAACATGATTAGATAAATGCAGTTTATTTACCTTATTTGCTTATGTACATATTTTTTTTCGTGTTTCATATAGTCATCAAGCTATAATGTGTAGTACAGTGCCTGGCTAGATGATAATATGTGTTAAATCAGTGAGGGTTAATGAGGCGGCTAATGCATCATGCAAAAGTTATTGATGCCTTCTTTCACATGTGATAGACAGTATGGTATAAGTCCAAATTTGATGTCTTCTTGGGTCAGTGACGATAGGATAATCATTCATTACAAAGAATCTACTCCATTTGTTGTATTTTTAGTTAAGTGTTGGTATTTATTTAGTAGTAGTAGTCAGTTCAAGTATACATTTTATTTAGCGTACGGATTTTTATTTAACGATTTAGTTTAGTTGATTTACTTACAGTGTCATTATTCCGGATGTGAAAAACTGGGTGAGGTACCACAGAACACTCTGTAATGTAAACAGTTTTCTGCATGCTATTACAGATGGATGCACTTGAATGACCCTTGTATGTGCTATTAAGGATTAACATATTTGAACCATCTATAAGCCTTTCCTCTCTAAAGCAGATACTTGTCATTGGTCCAGTTTCTTATATCATGGCTGTCAGTGTCAATGTGTGATTGTGTAACTGTTTGGCTGGCAGGTGCCTATTTCATGACATAAAGTATTGGTTTTACAGGTGTATGAGGTTAGGCACTTGTTTTCAGTCACATCGTTTCTGCAGGTATAAGAAAGTTGTTAATATCTAGGCAAAACATTTTGCTTTGGAATCTGCTATTGGTATCTGTCAGCTTAGGGACCAAAGAGGTATCAATGAATGTCATAGAAGCCATTACGAGGCTAAACAATCTAAAATAAATATATCAGAAACTGGCTAAGAAGACCTATACAAAGGATGACTGAAGAATGTTCATCAAACAAACAAACAACTGTCAGACAGATCAGGAACATTCTCCAGGACGTAGGCGTGGATGTGTCTGACACCACCATCTACCAGCAGAACTATAGAGGCTACACTGCAAGGTGCAAACCACTACTTAGCCTCAACAACAGGATGGCCAGGTTGCAGTCTACTAAAAAGTCCTTAAAAGAGTCTCTGGAAAAAAAATTAAGATTAACCAGAGTGATGGCAAGAAAAGTGTGTGGAGACAATTTTACAGCATACCACCTCATCTGTAAAATATGGTGGAGGGGTATTATGGCTTGGGCATGGATGGCTCCCAATGGAACTGGCTTGTTGTCAAGTGCTAACGGTAGTGGCAGAATGAATTCAGAAGCAAACAGACACGTCCTATCTAATCAGTTACATGCAAATGGCTCCCAACTCATTGGATGGTCTCATCATACTGCAAGACAATGACCCAAACACACTGACATAACAATTAGGGAAATATTCAGGGCCAAAAAAATGGAAAGTTATTGACTGGCCAAGTTAATCTCCAGATTAAAATCCAATTGAACATTGCATTTCATTTGCTGAAGAGGAGACTTATGGCCAAAAACAAACAACAACAGATGCTGGCTGTAGTACAGGCCTCGTAGTGCATCATCAGAGAAGAGACCCAGCATCTGATGCAGTCAGTAGGTCGGAACTTCAGGCAGTTATGGCATGCAAAGGATTGCCAACCAAATACTAGACATGAGTGCTTAATTTGGACATTATATTAATATGTTCCAATACTTATGGTTACCTGAAATAGGGAGACTATGTCTACATGTACTGTAATGTCTAAATGGTGAAATTAATATATGCACAAATACCGTCGTGTAAAATCTGAGATTCTATACTTTACCCTCATAATAATAGTTTGATTCCAAAATCCAACTTTTGGAGTGTAGAGCCAAAGGAAAATAAAATCTGTCCAAATACTTATGGAGGGCAAAGTTCGTTATTGCATTCTATCAGTCTTGACAAATAGAATTAGTGAGCGCAGACTGAGGCGCAGACGGAAGGTGGGGAGGTTCGATTACTCTCCCCCAGTCCTAGATGCCTTGGCACCACACGCCTCTCTTATAGTATTCAGCCTACATAGCCCACGCAAGAGGTTCAGCTCCAATTGGAGAAGCTGGTTAGGGTCGAGCTGAGAGGAGCCCTGCCGATTTTTCACCCACTCCACCCCAGCCGGTTGTACACCCCTGGTGTGCTGTCCTGGTCATAGCCTGCATGAGCTGGATTTTGAACAAATGAAAACCAGCTCATAGTGCTCCATCATTTATTACCAACTGAGCCACATGGAGTCACTTTAAAAACCCTTTGCCTTTGGAACCAATGCTGTAAGAAGCAGAGATGGGTTAGTTCCAGCTATCAGAAAACTATGTGTTTTCCTGGGGCCCCATGGCTGTCTAGGGGGATTCCCTCACCAATATATGCTTCAATTGCTCAGTGGTGTGAGAAACAAGCAGTTGAGGGGAGTAACAAGAGCCAGCACTGAGCACTGCTATCATGGACTCATGTTGTGAATACAGTGAAGAAAGACTCAAAACCATGGGTAATGCATTGCCCTACAATCCATTGTCTGCTATCTTCTGAGCCATTTTGACTGAAGTTAATGTCTAATGAGCAGTAACATAAACACATTTTTAAAAGTCACTCAGGTCTGATATGACTTAATTACATTGTTAATGACCCTTTCCAAACGGTCATGGAGAACTATGCTAGATCACTTCCATAAAAATAATAAAGTGATATTTTCTCATCACATAAGGGAGACAAAATGACAAAAAAAAAAATGACAAAACATTATATTGATGACATAGCACAGATTGCTAAAACAGTAGCCCTACATTATGATGTACACCACAACCTTTACCCTTTGTGATAAGCTATGCCTACATCATGTATGTCTTAGGTTTTGATATACGAGAACATGCACACAGTGTTTATGAGTTGTTTATTTTATTTTCTAAATTTGGACCTTGCTTTAGCGCAAAACCGCATGGGACATGACGCTACCAATAGGCTTGTTTTTAATGTAACCTAAAGGGTATTATTGACAGCAACGTTTTCGACCCGATGCTTTTATTTGGCTGATTCGTAGGAAGAAGACATAATCTCTGCCGTTATCCTATTGTGTAGTAGTCTGATTGGATCATGGTTCTTTGGATGAACCAGCAGTGACTGTCCCACAAAATCTGATGACGTACATCCATCTGCAGATTCAGTAATCTCGCCAATAGTAGCTAGCTTAAGAAATTCAGTACATACAGTGCCGTTACCATATCTGCAGCAGCTTGCAGGCATGTAATACACATTCTTTATCTCCTACTATAGAGAGAACTGATGAGAACACTGTTTTTTATCCATCACTGTAGAGACGTAATCAAATCATTGGACTCTAGATCAGAGGTTATTGGGCTTAAGGGTATATTTTCTGTGTCTGTTTGGACATGGTAGTATGAAATGACAATAACTAAAATCATGGTAAGGTTGAACAAAAAGAGTTGGAATCTTTACAAAATACATATTTTCAATGGGTCATTAGGTTTCTGAGAATTCAGACATTATCTTTAATGGGGAAATATATCACTTATTATGTTTAGATTAATTGATGAAGTCAGATTAGTTATTTAGATAGCTTAGCTACTCAATTGTTTACTGCATCCCTCATTTGCCTGCACGCTTGTGGTCCCCTCTGCAATTGACCTGGATTGGGTAACTTAGGAAGTAGAACAGAATGGTTATTTTGATACAGACCAACAGATATGATGCAAACAACACCATTACCAGTGCTGGAGTGCTTTTATGGGATTTGATGTTCATATGACAATATCTGTTGCCAAATCACATCACAGTACCACACATTCTGAGGTGTTTCTTGGCATTTGTGTGATTCATTTAATCCACAATGACCGAAAAAAATGTATATAAACAAACAGTTAAGAAGTATTTAATTATCCAAAGCTTACTAAAAAGCGAGCTATTGACTGCATTAAACATCTAGATACGGCTAACTAATGCTATCTTAGAATTAAGTGTGTTTTACTTTTTGAAGCTAGAACTGAGAAAATAGATGGTGGTTTGAGGTAATTTAATAAACTTTATGCTTAATATTAACGAGTGATTTAATATACCTGAGATCATTCGCAAAAAGAGTAAAATCACCTCCTTATGTATGTCGTTCTAGCTGTCTGAATTTAAAAAAAAAGTATAAATGCATAAATCAATCAAGTTTTGGTTAATTCGGCAATAATTCATTCCTCTTAAAACTTAAATTTAAATATAGGATGTGTCTACTACAGAACTGTGGTAACCATTTGGAATCGTAATTACGTTGATATAATTGACAAAGTTGACAAAGTCCAAGCCTCAATCTACGACATACTTAGTTTGCATACTGACGACGTCTGACGACGTTTTCATTCTACACGGAATTTACTGCCCTCTAGTGAGTTTTCTAGAATACGCGTGATTTTTTTCTAAAAAAGTAAATGGGGAATATGTCGGGGAGTATGTGCTTGACTTATTCGACTTGTCAAGTTATGTCATCCGAGAAAACATAAATGTGAGTAGCTGTAGAGCAGACTAATTCATTTTAAAAAGTGTGGATATATGTGTCTATTAAAGTTCATGTGAACTAATAAAATGGAAAATTGAAAGTCTTAATGGTAAATTCGGGTAAAAAGTTTTTAATTTATTTTTTATACATAGTTCTGTTCAGTTATAAACACAAAATAAAAATGTATCTTTCACTACCGGCCTTAAGCATATAAGACATCCCATAATCACAACTCATTAGTGTGTGTAAGATCCTGCACCTAGACTGGTAAAAAGTTTGCACTTCAATGATAGTAATTCTGTATTATGACTTTTTTCGATAATGAATGGCAATTTTTTTTGTAAACGTGGAACTAAAAATATGTATTGCACATAGTGTGTTATGTTAGCTAATATGACTACTTGTTTTATTTGTCAGATTTCTGTGTTACAATTTGGCCATGTAGTTAACTATAATTTAAAGCCAGGAAGTTTATTGACAAAGGTGTCAACATCACATTGTTTAGCAATTTGGCTTGCGGTCCTGGCTGTCCTGTACTATCCCGCTGTGCTGGAGGTTTGATCCTCACAACCTTCCATGGTTTAGGGGAGAGGGAGAAAAAACATATCTTACTGGGACAAAGGAATATATTCAGAGATCACCTGAAGACCCCGTTTAAGCCACGTAGGTTTCTGTGGATTTTTCCGAGGATCAGAGGGACCGAAAAGAGGAAACAGGGGGCCCCGTTCTGTGCCTTCTGCATGGAGTTTGGCCAGGAGTCAGCATGCCCCTCGAGCATAGAAGCAGAGGATCACATACCTGACCCTCCCTGGAAGAAGCATTGGGATAAACGGCACAAGCCACATGACCACTCAGAATGGTTAAGGAAACATGTCACCCATCTGGGAGGTTCAAGAAGTGATAGCCAACTTCAAATGGTGTTCTAGAATTTATTATAACATATACCATTTGCTTGTCAAAAGGGTTTTCTGCTATTTCATATGTTGCTTACCATGTGCTATTTTTAATGTTTAGTAGTGATTTCTGCAAGAACAAAAAAAAAAATTTACCTGTACTACCAAAGATGCAAATGTGCTCCCCTGTAAAATCAAAGCATTGTTAAAATGTGACCAAATGGGCCATGGCAGTCAACAGAAGGGTGTTCTGTAATGAGCAGCTACATGGTCTAACTCCTGGGATAGTTACTATGTATGTAACTTTTTAGCACTGCGGGACAGCACTGCGGGACAGCACAGTGCTAGCACATATTGTTCTATGAAAACACTTTTTTTCGAATCATGTTTCAATTTTGCAAATGCTGCTAATGGGCTGTTAATTAAGCTACGAAGGCTGAATGATTAGTCGGACTGTAACATCCACCACTGACAGCCTCTGTTGGAGATATTGGAGTTGTGAACATTTACTTTGAGTTGAGCCTAGTGGAGCTTTTAGCAGGGGCATGCCCAATGGATAGAAAACCTGAAGGGATATGACGTGCGTTGGAATATTCCGGGTATTGTGATACAACTGTGGGAGTCTGTATATAAATGATAGTAGCCTAACTATGACCATGTTGATTATGGGAGATTGCTGCTCAAGACTGCTGATATGAGTGCCAACACTGGGCTGGCCCATACCACAGGGGACTATGTGAATACAGACGGGAGGGTTTAGTGGCATTTGTGATGTGCACATAAGATGTGATGTATTGGGACTGAGACTCCAAAGTTGTTCCCTTCAGAGGTGCACTTGTCATACGGTCCAGGGCGATTGAATGTCCACACCTGTGTGAAACCAGTTAATATAGCTGGCTGCTTGTTTTGTACCATTTTAGGTTGCATGCATTCCGTTATCTATGACGTTACGAAACATATTGGTTTTCTTATTAGAACCAATTTCATGTGCTTCGCATTAGCTTCATCAGTGAAATTTTCGTTTTGAAAGGATTCAGATACAAAGACAAAACAATAGCTAAAACAAAACCTCAAAATTGACTGTTCCCTTAATCGGTTAAGAGGCTACGTAAAATAGAGTTGCATGTTTACGTTTATATATTTATCGATATGTGTCCTATTTCTGCATACAACTATTTATAATTCAAGTAAAGACGGAAAATACGACCATGAATTTGCATCTTACTGAGTGACAAAGGAGGGTTTTCCAATAACACTCCCTGAATTTCCGATTGGGTTTCCGACGTTGAAAGCGTACGGAGACACCGGATAGGCGGTTGGGAGGGTAACTCCGTTTCACTACTGTGCTAGCTACAGTCGACTGCGATTGATTGTATCGCCAGAACATGTATTTCTTTTCAGTCTGTTTTTTTAAATATATGCCTGTACCTGAGGAAGATGACGCGATGATGTGTTAGTGCTTTCGCACCGCAGGCAACTCTCCCTTGGCCAATCTGTTCGTTTTCTCCGGGGATTTGACATCATCCGGCTCGTAATCAAATAGCAAAGCGCAAGTGTCGGACATTGCATTGTCAGAAGGGTGTGGTTGTACAGAAAGAGGCGAAATGTCATTTCGGAACGGCACCTTTATTTAAATGAAATTGAAACGGGGATTGCAGTTTTGTTAAGCAGACACAATGTATACAGCGGTAAGTCCATTTCTCGTCCTGGCGGGGGAGCCAGATACAATTGATTTCGTGTGTGTCTTTTTGGTTTTATGTTTTATGTGAATCAGAGGTTACCTCGAGCTGGTATTTGACTACAGGCCATAGTGCCTAACGTGTAGATTCAATGTGTATTTATTTGGGTGCTTCCGTGTATCGTAGGATCAGCGATGGTAAGAATGAAGACCGCGTATTATCTGCATGACTGCCTGTATTCACCAGAGTGCGTTGTCATATTTTTGGCGAGTGAGAAAAAATCAACAGTGTTTCTTTCTATTGTCTCCACAGAGCTCCGGGTCTGGGAACGCTTCCCTTCGCTGTTCCATGTCTTCATCAGCGGATATTTCAGACGACGATGATTACAGTCTGAAATCGGGGTCTGTCTCTCCAGCGCCCGGGGACACTTTACCGTGGAATCTACCTAGACATGAGCGTTCAAAGCGAAAAATTCAGGGAGGATCCGTACTGGATCCAGCGGAGAGAGCCGTGCTCAGGATTGCTGGTAAGTGTTCAGTATTTCTGGGGCTGTGTACAAAAATCTTTACACTGACATTTCGACATAGGCTCATTTGTAATGGCTTCTACATTGAGATATATAATTAAACGACTTTGTCACTGTAGAATACGCTAAGTATTTATTTATTAGGCTATTAGGATCATTGTAATGGTAGTGACTTTTGATTTAGCAGCGAATCCTTCACAAAGATTAACTTAAGATGTGTATATAATAATGCTATTATGAACAACAAGAATAAACAAAGATATCAATGATTATTTTTGTAAAGGCAGCCTGATGCTAAACAATGCTATCTTGTAATGTTGAAGTGATCTCACCCTCATTGGACATTCTGACTGATGGATGTCAACACTGAGTCACTTAAAAGAAAGAATATTTGTTCTTATGTTAAGCAAAACCGCTTCGGTGTAATTTTGTAATTAATAAAATTGTTGCAATAATTGACTAAGTAGGCTACGGTACAATATTTAATACGAAGGTTGAAAGGCTCGCAGGCGAGACGTCTAGTCATTTCAAAACTGCTTCATAGGGTGGACAGTTTTACTTTTTAAACGAAGAATAAGCCGCAACAGGGAAACAAACTGGTATATAAAGTAAGTAAACTTTAAAGAACTTACCACTGACCAGCAAACATTCAGAAAATAAACCCAGAGAACAACCAACTCGTTTCGTTATCTTCTAACGACGCATTGATTAAACGTTTATTTGGTGAACGGTCATGTAAATGGTTGAATGCGTTATTCTGGTTGACGTGTAACCTAATATTTATAGCTATCCGATACAGATACTGTAATGAACCATCATTTCGAAAAACATGGGTTTTTCTCATAACACAATGTGATTTCTCGTGGGTCAGGTAGGCACTTACAGCTGTAAACTACAGCTTATTTAGATTGCAAATCAACAAATAGATGTTTAGATGTTTTAACTTGCGAATATTTAAAAATATAAAATTAAAAACGTCGCTTGTCATAATTGAAGAACCACTTCAATAAAAACAATAGACAATATCTGCCCTTTATTTTTAAATCAAATTTGTTTATATATTATTTATTTATCGTATATTTCACATTCTTACAAAGAATTCGTTTTGAACAACTCTCCTACCTGCTTTAGCTGAGAGCAACCATTGAGTCGTTTGTGGCTAGATATGAAAATATTTCGGCGTTAGGACCAATGTGGGATTCTGGATTGCACGCTGTCGCTGATGATGACACATGGAGGTACCAGCAGCCGACTAGAGAAAAAAAAAATTGTCAAAGTTTCATCAAAACACATTTTTGTATTTGCTTTTTATTTTAGAAAAACTAAACATATCTGAACATTTTATAATGCCTTTTGCAAAACTATTTAGGACTATGTCAGAGATTAAAGTGCTGAATATTTAGCTACAATGAAATCTGTCCCTTAGCTTCAAAACTATTTGAAAATATAATTCGTTATATTTTTTTTCAAGAGATAAAGCTCCAACAAATGACGTTTATTCTGAACGAATTGTTTCAAAAAGGTCGATGTTTAAAAGACCCAAATAATACACTGAGTCAATCAGCGATCGAAACTGTCGCAGTAATGCGCTGGCATTACTGGAATGGATATCACGGTGCTGTCCGCCGCATAGGGAAGGGGAGCGACGAGGGCAGTGAGTGTGCTTTGCGTGAGCATTGCACAGACGCGCCCGCTCGATATGGGATGGTATTCATTAGTTCCTACAGTTCTTCCTATCAAACCGGTCGCACAGCTGAGATTTCCTCATGAAACTGGAGAGGAAGTCTCGTCTATTGGAGGCTGATCGGTAGAGGAGGGGGAGAGGGGCGTTTCCCGTAACAGACCTACTGGTCACTGGCATCCTTCTGCGGCTCGAACTCAAGGCTCCTCGCCCGAGCTCCCGTCCATGTTCAGCTCCCACCCCGGTCATGGCTCACTGTATAACACCGGCAGCTTACATGCTCGCGGACGAAAAGGACTACCTTCAGGCTTACGAAGATGTGCTTGAGCGATATAAAGGTAAATAAAATATTAATTTGGGGTCTCTCTAATTGGTAGAAAGTAGCGGTTTGAAGCGGACAGTGCCATGCCCTAAATAGCAGTGTCATGAGTAAACAAGTGCTCACCAATCGAAAAGCTAGTGTCGAAAGCTACTCGGCTGGATTGTGTTGCCGTGATGAAAATCTGACATATATTTGACGTTCGTTTTCAGAAAATACTGAGGTCGGCAGATAGATATTGTATTACACGTGCGAATAAGTGTTGTTTGTTTGGTTCTTCTATACTGATCATTGCAATCTGCTAATAAGTTTAATTAGACGCCTGGTCCTTTTTTTTTTAACACCGCTAGACGTGGACAGATCCTAGAGACGACTTTCAAAATGTTTTTAAGGGATAAGTATAATGATAAGTATAATTAATTTTAGGTGTAAGTCTGTTAGGTAGCAGGTTTTAAAATCTATCAGTAGTATTATGTCTTTAACTTGTTTGGACTTCTCAAAAGGGCAGTCACATATTTAACCCAGGATTTTGAGATTTTAAAACACTTACTTGCACAGATTGGATACTAAAATGTCTATCCTGATACACATTTTATGATTAAAAATTTAAATTATTTACTGCTATTCAAACCTGCCTTTGTTCCGCAAAAAAATTAAATGGTACCATTTGAAAGTCATTGCTCTAATCACTGCACTCAAGCTAATAAAGATATTTCTGAGGCTAACCAAGTGGACACAGTGTTCGAAAGTAACACGCTTACACATGGCCTAAGGCGGTAATTGAAATGCATTAAGAACGGCATATTGGCTGAATCACTGTTGCGGGCCGACACCCGTCTTGAGCGCATCCTCTGTTAAGGTTGCTCCATCAAGAAATACAGTAGGCTCTCATGGCCTAGAGTCAGTACAAAAATGATCTGAATCCTGCATAAGACCTTTTTTCAACGTCCATTTAACAGTCAAGCCTTCCGTCATCTATTATGTCTCAATGACATTATCGCTGAGCACTCGATTGAGTGTCCAGGACTTTGTGGATAGTCTGAAATTAAATATAAAAGGGTGTTGCCACAATGGGCTTGCATAAACTCTGACTGCCCTGCCCATTCAGAATATAGGGTGTGGGAATCAATATTGTATGTAAAAAGTACTGGGCGAGACTCAAGGCTAGTTCCGTTTTTTTTTTTAGGTCTACCATCCCACACTGTTGTCTAGTAAGTCCACATAATTAGATTTCTCTCAGCTGTTGGATGTCATAACTAACAGACAGTCAGCTGTGCCAAAGCCTTTCTCCCTGGACTACAGTCTAATGGTATCATATGATGTAGCATCATTTGGAATCTGTGACTTTGGTGCTCTAGTCAGACAGTGATTTCTATGCAACCAAAATAGTATTTTATTAACTGTTCAGATGTACAGTTTTTCTCATAGCAAGGTAGCTTAAGAACAACGTGACTCTTTAACCGGAATTTTTTTTGGTCCTGAGTCTTTATTAACTTGAGGCATGCCTAATAGTTAAGCTGATTTTTTAGTCTGCATTGCTGACACGTCTCAGTGGTGCCTTAACTTCGAGTGATATGTTACACTTTGTAGCACATATTTTAATGAAATGAAGCAACTAGTGCAAAGATTAAAAAAAGACAATTGACGTAAATAACATTTTCTCATTGCAAAAGGATGATGAGAGTGGTTGCCATTTTCTATTTTGCTTTTATTACACAGCCAATCAGTGTTAATAACTGAACATTACTGTATGTAGAAGTTAACTTGGGGTGTAACACATTCAAAAGCAATATCAGTTGCAAAATGGAATCCTCAAAAGCACTCATGCATTCAAGTCTGCTGTTATGAGCTTAGGATTAGTTAAATAAAAAAGATATCTTGTGATCGGTGACACACTGATGTCGCTTTAGTGGTTGCAAATGAAATGTACACTTCTTATTGTCAGTGTGATAGGGTCAGCCTGTATAATATACTGTATATTGTAACGTAATTACAGTATAATTGAAACAAGTGGGAAGAGATTTAAAAAAATTTCCCAACACAGGGCATTTTATGGGTCAGTTTAGAATAGCAATGATTAACTGAAGAATATGATGAATCACTGATTCAAGGGTGCACTGATTTAGGAAAAGCACTGAAAATGGTCTTCACACTATGGAGAAGCACAATAAAAAGTAATTTATTTACCATTAACGTGCATTGTGAACGTTTGTATGGTGTGAATTTGGCATTTAAAAAGTTAATATCCTGTGGTTTATTGAATTGTTTTGTAACCCATGTCCCACATGAATACCGGAATGGCTAAAAGCATATATTCAGAATGTTTTATGAAAGAATTCTTTTACTAATGAAGTCCTAGGCTTTGGGGTATTCTAATAATGGCACTAGACCCCATGAGGTTTAGAACACAAAGTCTTTGTACCAAGTGGTTTGGAAAACACAGTCGGTTCTGTTTGACAAAAGCGACTATGCTGTTGAAAAATACCCTCGCACTATGTGTTTGGCTTTCTAAACTCAGCGACTGATCATCTGATGCTTTTTACAAGTTTCTGTCACTGCCTCAGCGCTGGACATTGTCGGGGTCAGAACACTTCTGCAGGTGGAGAAAATTACCCTGTAGATGCGAATGAAGAGGAGTATAGTCTCAGGGTGTGGTGTGTGTTTGTCTGATATAGCTGTACACTTTTTTGACGCCACTCTTATGATTCAGATTAGATCACAGTTTCCATGCTCGCTGAGCTCCTTTTGTCCTCGGGGACCTCTGATGATATATTAGCAGGAAATCCAGCTGGGGGTGGGGCGAGTTTGGGAATCTATCGGGCCAAAGATACCTTTCTGTTGCCTTTGTTTGCTGTCAGGTGCCAGGAATAATTTCTGGAGCTTTGCTGTACCGACACTGTTTGGTCGAGTGAGGGACCGGCACCGTTTCAGGAGAATGAATGAAAGGACGTTCAAAGTAAAAAAAAAAAGAAAACATTAGGAAATTCCAGTTGGATTTAGACTATGACTAAAGGAATTGGTCTTATCGTTTTACAACATATGTGTAAATAGAATGAAGGTTGGAGTGCCGCAGGTGTGATAACCCCAGTTAAGTTGGGGTCAGATTTGTTTATTTCTCTTAAGGGCGTGCACAGTCCATCTTTATAGAATTATGCAGAGAATGTAACCTCAAGCCCACTGTGGTGCTTTTCAGCAGCCTTAATGCATTTGTGATTTCTTCAAGGAAAGCTGAATTCAGTACATTGGATGAAGGGGAAATCTGCCCTCTCATTGTCATTGTGTCATTCCCCCGATCTCATCAATGGCGAGATGAAATCCCAATCGGACCAGCTCATATACGAAATAAAACCAGCCCCATGGCCTTTATCTGTGCATGTTTGATGAGCACAAGTGACAAACGACCGCAGCAAATCACTAAATATCTCACAGTTAAAGCATTCCTGAAACTGATTTGCAGAACTGCTGTGAAGCAGAGAGACAGTGGCCCAGCTGTTCTCAGACAAAGGGCTTCAGACAACGTGTTCTGCTTTGACTGTGTTTTCCTCTGTCAAAGGACTTGCTTTATTCCCTACATCTGCACACGCAGAAGGACTGTGGCCGTTGGCTGTGTAGTCCTCCCAAGGCTGCAACAGTGGAGCTGAAAGCTGAAAAGCGTGTGGGAAAACTGGGCAGAAGTGCCGTTCTCATTTCCTGCAATAGTGTTGCTGTGCAGGATCGTCCCTTTTAGAAGGCTCTGTGCAATCACAGTGGGCGGCAAACCTCCCGATACGCTGACTGTGTGACCTTGTCTCACGGCCGTGTAAACGAAAGCTTTTACAGGATTTTTTAGCTAGCTAATTGGGCTTTACGGTTAATTGCAAGTTAGCAAGGGTTTATATCGTTGTGTCACGCAAATTCGGACAATCCCTAGCTGTTCTGCCAAGGCAAAGGGGATTAAAGTGGCTTTTATCATGGGGCTCCTTGAGGGAATAAAACGTCTCTTGAACAATACCTATGGCTGTATATATCCGAGCATGTCGCTCTCGCTAAATACAGGCCATAGCTGGGTGATCATATACAATGGGCGCCGCATAACATGTTAGCATTGGAAAACAATGTTTTAGCAAAGGCTTTGGCCTGGTGAAGAGGATAAGTGACGCAACCTATTGTAGCCTGTAACACCAGACCATCCCCCTTTTGGCTCCTTCATTGCAGTTTTGAACAAAGCCCAGGATTTATTGTAAGTGGGTGTGCGAATCATTTTCCTCAGCTGATTTATTAGTTGTCTCTCCAAAGAAATCCGACAGGCCTTTTATTCATTTGCAAAGATTGCAAGGTTTGGGAACACATTGTCCTTTAACTCTTTGCACCTTGTAACTGTGTAATGTCTGTGTTGGCTCTGGGAATGTCGTTCCTCAGGCAAATGACTTTTCCCCTTCCTTTTGATGTCATCCTTTTGATATTCTGCTATTGTTATAATAAGTTTGGCCTCAAAGGTTTCTGAGGGCCTAACCCTTCTAAGATGCTCTTCATGTTTACGGTCAGCAGTTGGATTCACTGAGGTGCAGTACAGACCTTTGTCTATAAAGCTTTTTTTTTAATGCTCTGGTAAAGCCGAAACCATTTAGTTAAATAACTTTACTTGTATATTATATATTAATAAAAATACATAACTTTGCCAAACGCTGATTCAGTCAAACCCATTCGACACAGATAACTCACCAACCGACAGTCTTTCTGGCGCTTCGGAGAGGCCGCCACCACTGCTAATTTGCCGCAGCTTTTGTCATTTGCTCACACTTAAAGTTTTTTTGTGGCAGTAAATATAGCGTTAGGTAGCTTTATATGTGAGAGTGCTGTGAATGCAGTATCAGGTGGTTTAGGTTCCATTTTGCTTCACATTCGCCATTACTGGAAATTGTTCCACGAGGAATATAATACACAAGCTTTGTATATAGAGAATGCGAAAAGCTACGAACAAATTTGTTTTTTAATCTGGCAAATTTAATGGTAAGATGACTAAACTGCTCCTTATACTGAAAGACATTAACGCATCTGTTTCACATTTCTACTCTGGTCGGGAGAAGAGAAGTTACAACCAGAAGGTTAATGACTTTACTATATGTGACTTCAAAAAAAAAAATTTAATAATTGACTGTTTCTTTTTTATGTGGATTAAAGATCTTTTAGCAGGAAAGCAGGAAAGTAGCAGGAAAAAGTTAAACAGTGAATTTTTTTCTTATGCACTGCCATTAAATAAATACTAGTTTGCAAATTGATAATTTACATGTTTATTAAAAAAAAATATTAAACAGCTTCGGAAAAAAAACTTTATCGTTATGGTTGGTGTTGGTTAGCGAAGTTGAAAATTTTGGTTAACCGTACAGCACTAGTTTGAGCTGCTATGTGAATTTAGTTGTGTCGTGTTTCAAAGGAAGTAAAATGATTTTGGTTTCTTGGCAGATGCCATTATCCACGATGGCCTGCTTAGCGTCACGGTTTTACGCCCTATCCACTTATACGTCTGTACTTCTGAAGCTGTGTGGCTGAAGCTGAGTGTATGTTCATGGGCCAAACGTAAGTCTCCTGTCCTAAATACAGTGTCACCTGCTGCTCCGAGGGTCACCCAAGGCTGTAAAGCGATATGCCACATACCAGCAGGATTAGAAGCTCGGCCTTTCTGCAGGTCCTGAGGAAGTCGTACCCCAAGAGTGGCACAACTGACACCGATTGTCCGCCTCTCTGGATTCATGTGCTTAGTTGTATCTCGCGAGCTTAACTTGCTTTTGATGTGGATTGTGGCAAAGTTCTTGTTTAATCATCAGAGTTAAGCTCTTATTGCAGTCATTCCAACTATGTTGGCTTTTCATGCAGTATTAAAGAAGCAGGCTAATAAGTGGCTATTTTACCCCATGGCTTGAAAAAGCGGCTCTGGAAGGTTATTATTTTGTTGCTTAGCAGACATTGCTATTCCAAAAGACCCTAATTGTTTACAACTATCAATTTTATCCGTTAGGGTATTTAGTGGAGCAATTGAAGTTAAGTGACTTAAGTGACAAGCATGCAATCAAAGTCGTCCTCATTGGAAATGAACCAGAAACACACATTTAAGTCCCTTAAATGCCATGCCATATGACTCTCTGTTGTACTACTACGTGTTGCTTTAGAATGTCAAATGACAGGCAATATGTAAATCAGGAGATTTCTGTATTTCGTGTAAGTGATTGCAGTCACTTAGGACCCCTTCAGTTTAGGTAATGAATCAAACGATTTAATGGGCCCCAGTGGTGAAAAAGAGTAGAGAACTTGACATTTCTGCTGGTTTTCAATATTTGCCTCTGCTCTCGTCTTTGCCCCTGGTGTAAATCAGTCACTCATAATCTGCAGGACTGTAGACCCACAGCGCTGGCATTGCCTGTGTCGTCTGCAGAAGGGATGACTCCTTCACTGTAACCAAGTTAATAAGAAAGCTGGGAATCGAGAGAACAAATGACCGTGACCGTCAGAACTTCGGATGTTTTTCCCCTTGCCCTACAACTGCAATGTTATATTTATCCTCGCCTCATCCTCAGTTGGCACTTGGTTTCGTTCAAACGATTCCTACCAATCACCACTCGTTTTGGCCCTGATTGGCGTGCGCTCTCTATCAGCCCCGACAGACATGGGGCAAACAATGTGGGGTGTACCTCCTTGCCTTAAGCTGCAGTTGGCGGGGTTCTAACTACCGTAGGTTAAAGGACATGATCCCGGAGAGACATTCCTGAAGTCCTACGGTAAGTATGACTTTCTTTACGGCTCAAATCACCTGTTAATCATTTACACGTTTAAACAAGGGATTCCATGACTAATTAAATAAAATCTGGCTATTGGTGCGCTTGACTGCAGTCCAACTCTGAGTAAGGTACAGGAAGAAAGCACATTGCTTTGCCCATTCGAAGGGAACTAACTGCAAACAGCTTGGGTTTGGGGCTTGTTTGCTATTTTTTCCCTCTGTGTGAGCTCCTCAGTAATGTTCAATAGTACTTTAGCTCTTGAATCCTGTGGTCTGGGGCGTTGAGGGTGTTCTTTTTTTGCTGATTCAACACAGCGTGTTTCTTCTTTCTCCCCTGAATCAAAAAATGAAACGGGAAAAGTGAAATTTAATCACGAAAATGAAGCCTCCCCACCACTCAGCCACACCCCACCATCAGCTTTTCCTTTGCTGCGGACGAGCCGACATCACCTCATGGACGCTCCTTTCTGATGATTTCCTCGGCCTTATGTTTGCGCTTGGTGGGGCTTTGCTCGTGTGTGCATGTGCTGTAAGGATTGGTTTGTAACCCGAGCATGAAGAAGAGCAGAAGAGCAGAGGCAGTGTCGGGGTTAACCCGTATTGCCACAGTTATCGTAGCTAATGCTGCTGGACCATGGGCCACTGCCGTGTAAGGGTGTCAGTAGCCCATCAAGCATTAAAATGTTTCTGATCATAGACATCATGTGCTTCAATTTATTTTGGGGTCAGTTTAGGTTCATTAGTTTAATTGACTTTAATAAGTCATTAATTAGGTTAATGTCAAATTGCAGAGCAAATAAAAGCTCAAAACCCAGGATTTGCTGCAGCCGATATTTTTTGAGCTGGAAAGAAGGGCAGACACCTGGTTTCCTCGAACGCTTACTGGTATTTTGTGAGTAGGCCTGATGGAAATATTTTAATTACAGAGTGCAAATAGGAGTGAAACGCCTTAAAGGTTAATGCTAAACCTGTACAGAAGCCCTTGTTCTCAGAGTCCTGAACAACATTAGTGTGGTTTCAACGCTAGGAGGGAAAACAAGATGACTGGGAAAATGCTGTCGGTTCACATGACTTCTGTATGTCTGTTTACAATCCTGATTAGCTGACTGGTTTTTCATCTTATCGTGTCGGTTTCTCGTTAGGATGTGTCCAAAGGTCTGCCGCTCTGGACTGGTTGCCGAGGTACCGCACGCATCAGATGCCGAGCAAAATCGCGTTTGCCAGGAGTAAAGTCTCTCAGGTGCTTCTAAAATTCATGAAACCATGTCAAATGTGACTCAGCACTTGAAGACATGTTGAGGATTTGGTTTTTATGGGTTTGAATAAAACCTTTGTTTGGGCTTTTAATCATAAAACGATAGCCCTCACAACGATGTGTTATTATTTATCTCCAGAGGTTCCCTGTGCCAGGGTGAAGATTAGAACAGTTCTATTGTCTAACTTCGGATTATGTTATCTGTTATGCTCCATGAAACGGCAATCTTTTAAGATGCATATCTGATTAATTGGAAGGCCTCGTATAAAAATTCTTTCTGGGACTGGTGAAATGTTGTGGTGTTTTTTTTTTGTGTGCATAAATTATAGTGAATGTCACACAAAAGAAGCAAAGGGTGTTGTATATCTATTTTGTCTTACTCTTTTCAACATTTTTTTGGAAAGAAATATTCACTTGAAAGTCTTAAAAACCGAAAAATGGCACTTGGCACATCTCTTGCTCTGATTGAAATCTACTGAAATTCATCCACCTGAGGGTTTGGCAGTAGATGAGCGTTCCTGAGGGCTTTTTTGGCCTCAGCGCTTGTTTCATTTGTGCCTGTTCTCTGGGGCTGGGACTTGACTTTAGTATCGACAGGTTGCCACTCCTTCTGTTGCCCTTACCTTCAGCAGCACAAGTAGCCATTACCAGATAAACTGAAATGCGCAGGGTTTCCTGCTGCTATCTACTGTTGTGAGGCAACGAGTGGCCTAAAACCAGGAGCCGCGGGAAGCAAGGTCTCGCAGAAACAGTCAGCGAGTCACGGCAGGAAGCTATGTTTAATGACTTAGCTAAATCGGAATTAAATAAGCTGTGACTAAATTGTCAAAACCAAGATAAGCTCCTTCCGCGCATTAAGAAACTCAAACAAAGCACATACATACTGAAAGCTAGGGAGCTGCTTCGGCGTCTGAACCATATGGCTAATAAGTCAAGTGTGTGTGACTTCTGGGAAGTTGAGTAGTGTTTGTGGCGGCCATTTTCCCCGAATGCTATGTCATTCAGAGTGGGGTCTGTAGTTGTTACCAGCTTTTCCCAGATGGTTGTTTATGCAATTAATGTGTTTACTAGTGATGTTGTGTTTTTACGTCTGTGCGTGGTAAAATAAATAAAATAGTTCAGTTTTAAGATCAAATATACCTTTTTTATTATTAGTATAATTATATAATGAATAAAATAGCATCATAAATGTTGTTGGCTAAGTATTATCTAAAGTATTGTGTTACATTGTCTACATGATCATTTTCGTTTGCATGCAGTTATATTTCTGCATAAAGTACCGTATCATATTTAGTTGCATACCACCCAGAAGAGTGTTCAGGGCAGTGTGTGGCAGTAGGTACTACACCTGTGCTACATACAACATAAGAGGATTACTGAAAACCTTCACTGGTTATAGAAGAGGCACTGTGCCTGTGTAAAGGGGATGCAGAAGTCTGATTGTGTTTTTACTGCGAGATCTAGCAGATCACATCTAGCAGAGCGGAGCACATTTACAGTTCCTGTAAAGAATTCCTGTTTGCATGCTCCTCTCACTCCGAGCTCTGGCCTTCCTCCCTTGGTGCTGGAGCCAGTGAGGGTTCAGCGGGTTGGATTTGGCCGTCGCGGCCCACCCAGACAGACGGGTCTTTTCTCTCCCTGCACAAAGCCGCGTTGTTTCCGTGGCGAGAGATTCCTCTTGGCGGCATGCTCCCGACGGCGCGAGGATGAAAGCCGGTGCCAGGGGGAGCGTCAGCGGGGTGCGCGAGCGCGGAGGTATCCCTGCTTTCTGGGTCGGGCCGGCGGGCATCAGCGGACGCTGGCAGGGTTTGTGGAAACCCGAGCTGCCTACATGCTCAGCAGAGCCGATTACATCCGTCACGCCCTGCACCGCGGCCCTCAGCGCCCAAGGTTGTCATGGCGCTGAGAGACGGATCACAACACGGCTCAGCCGGGCAGAAAATGTTTCACCGGATTAGCGGTGGGAAAACCCCAGTGAATGGCCGCACAATCGTTTGTACAATAGGACAGCTGCAATTTGGATTTTCATGAAGATATAACACATCCTGTGTTTTAAAATACACTTAAATGACTGTACTTAGTCTATGGTAGCTTTTACTTTTACGATGTTTGCGCTTGGTGTTGCTAACTTTGCTCGTGTGTGCATGTGCTGTAAGGATTGGTTTGTAACCCGAGCATGAAGAAGAGCAGAGGCAGTGTCGGGGTTAACCCGTATTGCCACAGTTATCGTAGCTAATGCTGCTGGACCATGGGCCACTGCCGTGTAAGGGTGTCAGTAGCCCATCAAGCATTAAAATGTTTCTGATCATAGACATCATGTGCTTTTTTTTTACATTTTACTTTTAGAACGATGGCGTTCTGTCAGGTCCCTCTCAGGGCTCATCAGATTTTAAACTAGCTGAATGGTTTTTGTCTTGACTTGTTAACGTAGGTCTGGTTCGTTATGACCGGCTTTCTCATTTGTAATAAAACCTGTCAGTAAATCAGTGAACTCGACAAACCACAGTCGAGTGAGTCTTCTTCTCCTTTCGATGTTCAGAATGTACTCGTTGTACTAAGTAGTTTAAAATTAAAGGTAGATGGGTCATTAAATCTTATCCTACATTTGGATTTGTGGGTTGTTTGTTGTATTGGGATAGACAACCTGTGGAAAAGGCCCACACAGTAATTGGATCATCAACATTTTAATTATGTAATTGGATCAATTCGTTTTCTAAAGTGATCCCACTAATTCAGCCACCATGTGCTTGAAGTACAGTGTTTTGCATGAATAAAAGGAAGACCTTTCAAAATATCTGTCTTTGATAGATGTATGTTCATGAAAAACACAACATTTTTCCTTACATGCATTGGAACAAAAATAATTTTATATTTCTGTACTTCAGCACTGAATACTTTTGGTTGGAATAAAAAATATACATTGAGCTTATAGGGTTTATACAGTAGATTATATTCTGGCTGGTGTGTGTGTGTGTGTGTGTGTGTGTGTGTGTGTGTGTGTGTGTGTGTGTGTGTTTGCCTGCATTTACTTGTGCAGGTGCGTCGTCATAGTGACTCAAGGGCTGGTGCTCGGACAACTCCCAATCAGGGCTGGGCGGATGAGATCATAATGTGACTCACTCCCCTCCTGGCTGCCTGTCATTCCCTGACGCTTCCTACTCGCTGCAGAGGATGCTGGGAAATGCACCCTATTCCAGCTGCACAACAGGCTTTCTGTCATCCTGCTCTCCACCTCTGCTGGCCAGTTCGGGGAGCTTCTGAGTATGTGAAATGTCAGGAACATGTGGAGAAAAAATTAGCTGTGGGAGTTGTATTTTGGAACCTATTGAAAATGTCTACTTATTCTATTTAGAGTATGAGAAAAAGAACAGGAAACCGGAAGGAAAGACTCACTGGTACACTTGCATTGTTTCTCCAGAGCACACAATGAGACTCAGTTATTAGTGAAACGTGGTAATGAGCCGTGGCTATTGAGACGGATGGATACTGCAGATTGTGGAAGTGTTCTGTGATACAGAAATCTGTCAGTGCCAGAAGAGAACGATCCGTGAAGCACCAATCAAAGAATCCTGAAATATGTTTGTTTTGTTATATTGGAATGTATGCAAACTGACCAATTCTTCCTGTTGAGATAAAAGGTGCTCAACCCAGATGTTTTTTTTTTTAATTAAAAGTGCGTTAAGCAATGATTTTGAGGTACATTTCATGGTTATTTTTTCTACTTGCCACCAGCAGTTGTTAAACTGGGCAAGTGTGTGTGAATACATTCAGCAGTTTTAAAACTAGGGTATATATAAAACTAGAGATATTCCATGAACGTTTTCTGAGAATTGAATTGACTCTTAATCAGTCATCGGGGAGAGAGGGGGGAGGGGGGCAGCAGCAGCTGACTGTGGAAAATTACAAGCAGTGGAGCCAGTGGATCTGCTTCCTTTCTCTGAGCAGGGGAAATTTATGATGGGGTTTTCAGAAGAGCAGAGCCTTGCCACACATCTCCAGTGGTGATGCTGCCCGTGTTGGCTGCACCTGGCACACAGTGCCTTCCCAGGTGTGCGTTTCCAGAGCTGTAACCCAGAGCTGTGCTCGGAGCTGGTCACCCTGGAGGAACGACAAGAATGTCTGACGTCTGTTTACTTCCTGTGGCGACTCCTTATGGTGACAACTGTGTGTGTGTGAGTGTGTGAGGTTTTCAGCTCTTAGTCATGGCATTATGACAACATATCTGACAAGTTTTGCAGAATGTCTGGGCACGGGGCTCAGCAATAGGCCAGAGAATAAACAATCTTAAGACTCTGTTCTGTCGGAAGGAACCTGAAAGGGAGTTGACGTAGACAATATATTTGCAAAATAAATGAAGTTTATGAATGAGTTTAGGCTATTCTGTTTCAGACAGCTTTGATTCCTTTGAGCCTGAATTAGTTGTAGTCATTTAGAGGGCTTTAAGTTAGGAACTAAAAAGGTTGGTGGTTAGTCTACCTATCCATTAAAGACTTCCGGGGTTTGTTTCTTCTGGATTTCCTTTCGACAGTCAGTCCACCACTTAATGTCGCCACATGCCTAGGGTTGACATTAAGTGTGATTGTGCCTGTTCACCTTCCTGTGTCCTGCCATCCGGGGGCCTATGCTCTGCCCATGCGAATGAGAGGATGTGCTTCTGTCTGACCATGGTGTGCTCTGGCTTATTTTAGGCCTCCTGGCTGGCACAGCTGCTGAAGGCTAGCAGCCGTGTACACGGCGGTCAGTGAAGGACCCGAGACGTTCTCTTCAACCCCTGGTGCCGGACAGTATGGGGGGTCTGCTGGCTTCTCCTCTGCTGTGGGTGTTATTATTGCGAAGCTACGCTCCGTTTGATTGATCCGCACCAGTCCGATCGCCATCTTGAGAGCGGTGCTCGTTGGAAGCGTGCCACATTTTCTTCAGGGGCTCTGCCATTGCTGTGGCCTAAACTGTGAGCGAGAGGGAGGGGTGGAGAATTGCTTGTGCTGGTGTGTGCTTATCATTGGCGCAGAACTAGGGATTTCCCTGAATGGCATTCCCCTGGGTTTACCATAGCAATGAGAGCTGAGGGTTTGTTTCTCCTTTCTTACATGTGCTTGAAGAACGTTGTGCACTGACATTGTGATGCACACTATAGTAACTTATATTTCTACCATGCCCTTTTAAATATCTTTTTATGTATATATGTATATATATGTAAAAATTGCATTTTGATAGATATATATATATCTATCTATCAAAATGCTGACATTTGCAAGCGCTCTTATCCAGAGGGTCTTATGCAAAGTAAGAAGTATTAGTGTTACTTTGACAGTTTATTAACACACTTTTAATATTCCAAAGCAATACAGTTCAAATATGACAAGCATGCCTTGCACTGCTGTTTAATTTGATGTTAACCACCATCGTTTAAAAAATGTTAAATAGCGTGTTATGTCGGCCTTTTCAAAATGAACACGTTAACCTAACAGCATTGAAAGCACAGTGATTTGAAAAGCCACATCGATTTTGCATGGCGTGAAGCGCGGGGTCAGTGGGTGAGAGCCTGTGCCGCAGAACGCTAGCAAAAGCGGCACAGGTGTCGAGGGGTGGGTGGCAGCCGCGTAGCAGGGCACATTCGTTCCTACTGTAGCGCCTATTTATAGCTCTGCTTGCGCAGTGAACTTGAGTTTGCACTGTCACAGCAGCTGGCTGTGCCCTTCGCCGCGTTGCCAGGCACACGACCGTGGCGGCGCCCTGATGTAAGGGAAAGGCGTCACGGGCCATACCGCCACCCACACAAGCTCAGCTAATGCAGTTAGTTCACACGTCGTCTGCCTGTGCGGCCATTGCATATGCGGTAGCTAGGACAGAGGCAGCGAGATACTAGTCCCGGACAGCACGTGAATGCCTTTTATCTGGAATAAACAAACCAGTGTCATTCAATAAACTGATTCCGCTTGAAGTCGTACAGGGTTCAAAGAAGGCTCTATTGTTAATTGTTAATCCCCTTACACGTAAAGGTCGAAGCAGTGATCAGCCAAAAGTTAATAGTGGCCTACTGGCTTGACGGAGCAACGGTGGAATTGTGTTTGTGTGTTTTTTTTCTCTAGATGTTTTGACTCTGTGCAAACAGCTGGGATACAGAAGGATTTATACAAGGGGTCATTGATTGTATCTGAGATTAGAAGTGATATCAGTAGCTGGGCGTACTTTGTACCAGTTATTTGAACCAGTGTTGGATAGGATCACTTGGGGCTTTAAGGAGCACGCGAGCATCTGAATATCGACAGCTGTTCGCACTTATTCGCTTATGGACGTTAAAATCCTCCCTTTAATGTGCATTAAACTCACCATCGATCGTCGTCAGCACTACGATTTCAGTTTCCCTTCTGAATTATTTAATAGCTTATTACCCTTTACGTTATGCTCTCTGTTAGCTGGCTCTCACCAAGCTAAAGCTTTCTCTGCTCAGCGTTTCAGAGACAGGATTACGGCGGATGAATTAGGAGGCGCCAGTGATATTGCACACAGGAGCTCGGCAAGGTGACAGTTCAGGAAATGTTGGCTAACCCGTTTAGCATTGATCTTGGTTTTTACCAGAGCCCAAGTGCCCCTAAGAAAGTGTGGTAAGCCAGTCGGTCAGCAGGGGAAAAAAGAAACAAATCTGCTTGTGGAAGTCGCAGCTGCTCTGCAGGCCCAATATTGTATTTCGGTTTCATTGGCCACCCAAACAGGCTGTTTAATGGGTACTATTTTTGACTCTTATACTGAGCAAGGCCTTTGAAAAGGTGCAGGAAGGGGGGGTATTTTGATGCATTTGGCTAGTGTGGATGAAAGAGGAATCTACAATGAATGAAAAAGGCAGTGGCCAGCTACTCAGATTCGATAAATGTTGCGATCCGTCCTGTGACAGAGGCTACGGTATAACATGTCCGAGATGGGAACACTTGGCTTCGTCCTTCCCCTTCCGGTCATGGGCCACATTTATAACTTTTGGATGAGGTAAAGGAGCTGACGTCGTTCATGGACTATAATAGGTTATGAAACCCGAGGTGTGATTTGATTAGCTGGCTTTGACTTCATGTTTTGCTGTAGCTTACTTGTGAGGGGAAAAGCATCAGCTGGTAGATGGTAGGTGCTTTTGACCTTTACTGCCTATTAAGTTTATTATTGTTGTTTTGAGTTGGCATGATTACGGCCGTATCTTATCTGACAAACGTGCGATGAAGTGAATTGCACTTGGGTGTCAGTGAGAAATGCAACAATTGGGCGGCGAAAGGAGCAATTCCTGGATTGTATGAATCCTTGTCTTCATGGGCTGCTCCTCAGGCTAGTCCTCAAGAGGGCACCATTCACCAAAGATAATGAGTAATATCTCTCGGAGGAGTAAAGGTGGGAGAACTGACGTGTGTTACACGAAAGTTTGCTGGCCTGGAAATGTATACCAGACCAGGGTTCACTAAGCCCGCTAGGGCTTTGCCAAGCTGTTTTGTCTTTCCACTTTTCTGTGCCCCTTACTATCTTACTAATAACCTCCAGCCACTGACCTTAGTTCATTTGTTATTGATTGGTTCTGATACAGTTATATACGGACTACCAGAATTAATTGGAAGTGTTGAGTTCAGTTGATCTCTGCTTCAAGGTGTACGTAACGTTTGAGCTGTGAGAGGTGCCCATGGATAAGGCCTGTTAGAAACGCATAGCGGTAGCCTTTTGGCTTGTGGTCAAGTTACGGGCCAGGACGAAGAGAGACAAAGGGGGGGGGGAGCATGTGCCGCCCCCCGGCGCCGCTGCATAGAGGGACAGACACAACACGCTGGTCCGGAAACATAAACACCGTCTGCTAAATTTCTGTATCCGACACTAGCGCGATTTGGCCAGGTCAGTGCTGAGCCCAGATTTAAACCAAGTCATTTTGAGTTTTAATATGATTAGGTTTAAAATTAATTGAATTTCAGGTTGAATTTCTTAATTAAAACTATTTTCAATATGATTAATTATTATTGATGATATTATTAATTATTAACATTACTACAATTGCATTATTTGTTTCATAGTACAAAAAACAATTCTATTTTACTTTTTTTAATTGAACGAATTTTAGGTTAAAGAAAACTGTCTGCAGTGAGTGTGTTTTTTATAGATATTTTTGGGGGCAAGCTGGTATTGAGGAAATGTGGATAAAAATAGAAATGGGCTTTGAACTGTGATAGCATCAGCACTGCTGAAAATGGAAATGCCATTAATTTCATACCAGGACGGTTCATAATGTACCAATATTCAATGCCTTTGTCCAATCGATGCATGCTGAATCAGCACTGTGTAGTGTCAGGGTCTATAATGTTACGCAACCATTACATGCAACCAAGAACACTTACTCAGTCCACAAATACACAAATATTGATATTAATACTTGTTGATAAACATCTATACAGTCTAGCTGCTATCTGAATCATGTCTGAAATCCTAGTGAGCATCAGTCCATACAAAAAGCATTACATGTCATCTCTCCTGAACTGTCTTTATTCAGTTTGTATTCAATCCTTTTTCAAAAGAGAGCCCTGGTTTTAGAGAGCCTTAGTGTCTGCAAGTTTTTTGAGCTACCTCTCATTACCAGCTTATTAACAGCTGAAATCATTTCTAATCCAAATATTCGGTTCAAATACTTAAGAGGTGAGGTCGACTGTATAACGACAGACACTGCATCTCTTGAGGACAAGGGTTCCCCACCTCTGCTTTTAAAAGAACAGGCTTGCTTAGCCTAAAATTTATTGCAAAAATGAATTGCACATTTTTAGAAGGTGTTACAAGTTGAGCTTGATTTTCTAGCTCTAGTTTGTTAAAATCCTGACTGTCTTTACCAGATAATTGACTTGATGTAACCAGATCATTGACTTGATATCACCAGATTATTGACTTGATATAACCCGGTCATTGACGTGATATAACCCGGTCATTGACTTGATGTAACCAGATCATTGGCTTGATGTAACCCGGTCATTGACTTGATGTAACCAGTTCATTGACTTGATGTAACCAGATCATTGACTTGATATCACCCGATCATTGACTTGATATATCCCAGTCATTGACGTGATCTGGTTTATAGCCTCGTGGACAGAGGCAGCGTTTTCACAGTGCAGCAACATGGACATTTTGTTTGTTTGTATTCTTTGCCAACCCCCCCCCCCCCCGGCATTTTTTTAGAGGGCCCAGGTGAAGAAATGGGTTCAAATTCCAGCAGGTGAGAAGACCACAGAGTGTCTGTAATAGAGAAATGTGTTGAATTCCAAGTGTTCAGTCTTCACTTTTTAAAAGCCCTCCACCTTTAGTCATTTTAAGTTCACTAAAAAACACATTTTGATTGTAAGGGGGCTCCAAGTGGAGTTTGGTCCCTTAAGATGTGCTTTTGTTTGGATCTGGTGGCAGTTTCCTGCAGAGACTCACACACTTGCAGCTCTACCCTGTGTCTTCGCATGCAGATTTTTACCATTGAATGGCACCGGGTAGCTTTTTGAAGTACTGACGGTTTACACTGGGGGGAGTCAAAATGCTGTCTGGGAGTTAGCGTGTCTCCTCGCAGGGCCAGCTATCCACGGAGCTCCAGGAACAACGTCTGCAATTACTTTAAAGGAGTGTTCCTTCCTGGTTCAGTCAGATCCCTGTTCCTCAAAATAAAGGCATTTGAAGACAGAATGAGCAAAACAAGTCTGCAACATAAACACAGCTACCTAGGTTAGATTTAGGATTCAGCAACCAACTTTTCACCATGCTATAAAAAGTAAACAATGCAGGATGGAATCATAGGGGTTTAGATAAAAAGTACTTATCTGTATTTATAACCTGAATGATATTTATGTAAAAAAGAAACATCATTCATATTTTGCTTGACAGGTGTTTCAGGTTAGTCAGGTGTGTGTGTTTTTATAACCTGCCCTTTTTACAATAAGCTTTGTATACAGGCCTGAAATGGGCTGAATATTCAGGTGTAGTAGAGATGAGAAAGCCCCAGGGTCCAGGAGCCAAACGAGAGCCGGATTGTGAAGTTGTCGTATCCACTGTGAGGAGTCTCACAGCTGGGTGGGATTTTTTTTTACTGCTGGAGTTGGTGAGGCGGCGTCCCTGAATAAACATTAGCCCTCCCGATGGGGGCCTGGAAAACCTGACGGGACCCGTCCGGGACGCCAGGCGAGAAAAGGGAGTAGCTGTTGCCCTACAGGCAGGCAGGCAGGCAGGCAGGCGGGCGGGCGGGCGGGAGGAGTCTTCACCAGCAGTGGCTCCAGTCCCTCTCACCCCAAAGCTGTAATGCACTCTGTGGAACACCTCTGTTGGAACATGTGGTACCTCCTGGCCAGCCCGGGGGAACGCAGCGCTTGCTTGGTGGCACTGATGTGCTGCATGGGTCAGTAGGTTTCCTCTTATTGCCGGTCATTCCTTTCTCTCGCTGTCCTTTCTCTCTCAGCTGTTTTACTTTGTTAGATCTGAGCACTTTGTCTGTCCGATAAGGCTCTCAAGCAAGCTTTTACATTTTTTAATTCAAATGCTGAGAACGTGCTCTTGAGTGATTCTGTTTGTGGGCGGGGGCAGGTGGAGTCGAGGGGCGAGTTGAGTTGTTCTCAGTCAGCTGATCTGCAGCTGTGCTGTCTGGAGCTGGGAACAGGGACTGCGATTGCAGTTGTTTAACTGTTGTGGCTGGACGAGGAGCGCAGTAAACAGATGTAATGTCAAGCGTGTGAGCAGCACTAATGTCAGGATGATGTAACAGGAAGAGACCCTTTGTCCCGGTTTCGGGGCGAATGGCCGTCTGTGTGCAGCCCGTCTGTCTCTGATGAGTGACACGGGACAGGAAGCAAAGGAGGTAGCAGAAATGTTACTGAATACAAGCCACGAGGATTCTAATTAAAAGACTGTTTGTCTGCTTAATGTAATTGCAAGTGATAAATCACTCCTGCCGATATGTACCACAGCCAGTGTGTCTGCTTGAACGATTTTTTCTCAGACCAAAATATTGTACTGAGTGCCTAGAGACAGGATATACTTTGGTGCTTTGAGGTTTTGGCTCAAATCATTTCAGTTTCCATATATATCAAATTATAGCTTGTATCCCAGAGTGACTTACACATGTGAATGGGCCCGGAGATATTGCCATGGAGATCACAAACAAAGAAATGATGTGTCTAAGTGCATACAGGGAAGTACACACAGAACATGCTTAACCACAGGAGCATGAGTCATGGAAGCTAGGACTCATGGAAGTTTAACCTTGTGAATGAAGCTCCTGGAATTGGTTCCTCATAAACCAGAGTACGTTAACGACAGCCGTCATTGCTGGAAGTTTCTGGGAAAAGTTTGACACGTAGACCGCAATGCTGTAGCGTGATCTATGCATTATCGAGTGATAGGCCTATATTAAGTGCGGGGTGTTTTGTTTATAACGTATTGTAAAAGCACGTGTCACTGTAGGATCATCTTTAGCTAATCATTCCTCATCTTTTAGGCCGCCTTGTACTTGGTAGAGTGATGTCAGCAATCGGTCAATCATTCCTAAATTCCTTGCCTACCATAGATTTGTATATGTATCGTTTGCTAATAATCAGTGGATGCTCTTGCACAATGTGAGGATAAGATAGTAAACTGAATTAAAATGAGCTTTGACAGCATTACTGCTGTTTGTCTTAATCCTTTTTCTGTTATGCAAGTCTCAGACTATCATTATGGCGGTGGAGATTAAAATATCTGACCAATGTGTGGCACCATGTAATCAGCGTCTGAAGTGCCGAGATTGTTCTCATCATCTTTTCTCCACTGCTGCAGCAAAAGGTTGTCAGGGTATTTACGTATCCAAGGAGTCATCATTTCTGAATCAGCATTCCCCTCCTCACTCACAGGTTTTACTTTCCTGCAATGTGGGGTTTAGCTTTAAAAATAAATAAAGCATTACCATTACCGAGTACTTGCCATAGATTGAAACACACGTGAACGTTCATCAGCAGTTCATCTTTTGTATTCAAAGAATGATTCAATTACCTGGGAAAAGTTGCCTTTCCTTTGACAAACATTTTTTAATTAAGAACTGATTATCTTGTCATCTATTGTCCATGGACTTAACTCAATCAAGTGCTGAACAGAATTTCCCTTTGTACTGAACCTTCTCAAGTTTACAAAGATGAATGATTATTTGAAAACTGCAGTTAAACACACACAGAATGGTAATCTCATGAATAAGATGAACTGACAATGATTTTTGATCTCGTTTATTCAGATGAAAGAGACAGAGTGCAAAAAAAGACATTCACCAAATGGATAAACCAGCATCTCCTTAAGGTAAGAGTCTCATGTTTTAAAGATGCTTACCGAAGGGCTGCGGCTTGCGTGGTCTTACAAACCAGATTTATTTTAAGTTAAGTTTAAGACTAAATTACTTAGTATTCTTATTTTGAAGCCATTAACTAGCTCGATTTGTGTAAATACCCCTAAAATTGTTTTATCTCTCACAAAACTTCATGCTTCGGATAATGCTGTACTTTGGCCTCGATATCACGTATGTTGCTTTGGACAAAAGTGTTTGCAAATGAATGAACATAAATGTTCTTTAAAAGAGGGGAAATGTTGTAAGTATGTTGTACATTTTCTGCCATTCCTCATGCACACTAATGGAGGCTTAAATGTCCCTGGATGAAAGAAATTTTACAGCCACTACTTCTATAATTATGCCTACACTTAAATAGCAATCCTTAGTGTGAGGATCAAATGAAATTGAAGTTTTATAGTCTGTTAAAACCCTGACTGGAACAAAAGATCATCTAATTTGACATGTTAATTAGGTAATGTGGGATTTAATGTAAGCTAAGTTAACCTATGAGTCAAATGTTTATAACATTGAATGAAAGCGAGCTGTCATTTCATAGCCTTGGTGTTTTTTGACAGTTTACATGTGCAGCAGGGTTTTTGATTTCAGTGTTGCCAGGAGAAACACCTCATTCTCTGTTTTTTTAGGACAGCTTCCACCCATTGCCAAGATAGTGTACATTTGACAGAATCGTTTGCCCAGACATGAAAGATCCACCCGGATTTTATTTGTTGATATGAACTGGCAGAATAGCCCAGCCACAGTAGCAAGTAACTACATGTATAGATATATGAAAACTGTTGAAAGTTTTTGGAATTCACGATAACTCAAAATAATGTACTTAAAATTTTTTCTTAGTTTGTTTGAGATGACTGTGGCTGAAATAAGTGTCATCTGGACTGGATGGTATTCAGTCAATTTGCACAGAGCAGTAGCTGATTTGTGCATGTTTTTGCTGATTTGGGTTTTTAATGCTCCCAGGTTCCAATAAGGTTTCTCTCTCTGTGCCACGTCTCAGATTCTGCTGCTACTTAATATTGCCTTAATCTTCACTTTCAATCTTGCTGCTCAATTAGCACGTTGTTAGCTTTGAAACGGCACTTTAGCGCATTAGCCATGGTCCCTCAAATTGGCCCACATTCTTTCTGAGGTGCAGAGTAATTCAGGGTTGGTTCAGGGCATGCTGCTGACCCGTGAGTGGTGTCAGAGTGTCTTAAACACCTGCTCCCATTGAGAAAGCTGTTGCTGGGGATTACTTGTTCAGAGGAGGCCAGGGTGAAAGTGGGTCACGGCAGCAGGCCAAATACAGCTGTGCGCCGTTTGCAGAAGGCAGTGCAGATGTGCCCAACTTGCAGTGGGTGACTGGCTTTCCGAGTGTCAGGCCTTGTCGTCGAAAGGCCCAAAGATAAGGCACCTTCCATCTGGCAAATACGCCCTATTGAAGTGTATTGTCTGGGCAGCAGAAAATCTAAGGCATGGCCGTGGTGTTATTGTCAGTCGAGAGTGGTTTAACCTTGCTGTTGCAGTATAATGTCTAGCCACAGAAAGGTTACGTATTATGTGACAGATGTCACCATTTTATGCCAAAATCAAGTAAATGTATTTCTTCAGAGTTATTTCTTCACGTTTAAACAATAGCTTAAATTCCCAAGTTGTTTTACTTGAGTAACCAAATGTAACCCGATTTTAATTTTGGCTCCATGCCCTTCTGTTTTTTGTTTATTTATTTTTTAAAACAGGTTGAGCTCTATCTAATAGTTTCATTGGGTGTGTTGTGACAGGTGGGTGGGTAGGATGAACTGCATATTGTTCTACTCAGCCACGAGGCAGATTTCTCAGAGTTGTTTTAAATTGTAGTAAAACAATTGGAAACTGGAAAGGAACTGAAGCTGTGGCTCCAGGGTGTGCTGGTCTGAATGCAATGGGGGTCAATTATTTCTCTCAGCTCGGGCCATGGTAATAAAACATTGGGAATGCATCTGTAAAACTTGCAGTGCGAGCTCATAGTGCTAGGTAGCCTGGTATTACGTGCATTCATCTAGTAAGTCACAGGCTCGGGCTTATATTCCGTTGAGCTTTACGTCCCCACGAGAGTAGGCGATCCCTTTTAATCTGACTTTTCTCCATTAAGGCGATTGCCACCACCACGGCCTGTCCCATAAAGCAGAACCGACCCCAGTATCTCACGCCTGTCTTTCCCCCAGGTACGGAAACACATAAATGACCTGTATGAAGACCTACGGGATGGACACAACCTGATATCGCTGCTAGAGGTCCTGTCTGGGGAGTCACTGGTGAGTAGACCCTCTCTCTTCAATTCTGCGCCTCCCTGCTTTATTACTGCTTGCTCTGCAGCTAATTTTACTTTATTCTACTGGGTTGTATTTAAGAATGACTTGAATACAACAGCAGTTTTTATTGTGGGGGGAAACAGGCTGCCTTTACATTCCTGTTTTTACCAAGAGGAAGCTTTATTCAGTCTTGTGAATGAAGGATAATGGTGTATTGGTTAAATGTATTGGATTAATGACCTGAAGGTTTCAGCTTCAAAGCTCAGTATGAGCGCTGGGTTGTCTGTTTTGCATGGTATATATTATGAACAGCTTATTATTTCGTACATAGTGCATATTCTAAATGAGTTATTTGGATGTATCGGTGGATGAATTGTGCTGGACGAAGGGTATTTTCTAAGCAAATTAACAATGAAAAAAAATCAGTGTAATTCATTTTTACATTTATTAGCAGCATATTTTTGTAAAAAGCAAAAAATCTAATTCATTCTGTTTAGTATTGAGCAAATACACATTGTTTTCATAGACTCTTGAGCCTAATTAAGCCGCAATGAGAGGAACATTACAGCATACATAGATTTCTCATTTGCTAATTAGCTTTGCCTTTAATAACAATGAATCCAGGTAACCTCAGTGTGTGGATCAAACCCCCGTCCAACAGCAGTTTGATGTTGAGTTGGAATGTGTGACCCACCAGGCCATTTAGTTTTTCTCTGTGTGTGGCCTGCTACATTTTAGTTTCATAGCAGACGCTTTAATCCAAATTAAATCCAAATCAGCGACTTACAGAGTTTACAATTTCTACATGCATCCATTTATATAGCTGGATATTTTACTGAAGCAATTCAGGTTAAGTACCTTGCTCAAGGGTATAACAGTTGGGGTGGGACTTGAACCACCCTAACCTTACAGTTACAAGCCTGTCACCTTAACCACCACACCACCAGCTGCCCTTGATCAAAGTTCTGATGGAGTTAAACAACGAGTTTGCTGACTTTGTTTTAGATTGGAAACATTTGGGTTTTATTTCAAGACGGTACTGAGCATTACCTTCTCTACTACCTTCAGAGGAGGTTATTTAACAATTTAATGAAGTAGTTGTTGGCTGCGAAAGGCAAAGCATGTGTTTAAATGGGTGGTTAAAATAGCCTTTTATGTCATGTGCATAATTTTGCATGGCTCTTTTCAAGAAAATGGGGCTTTCATTTAATCTTCAAGGTAGTGTTTAACAAGGTAGAGTTCTTAAAAATGATAAAACGTAGGTGCAGTCAAAAAATCATTCATTTTATTTTATTTAGGACTGTTTAAGCTATTTGGGATGATCTGCTTAAAACAATTTTTAGACAATTTATGTAACAGTGCCAAAATGATCATATAATGAATTGATATACAGGGGCAAGAAAAAGTATGTGAACCTTTTGGAATTTCATGGTTTTCTGCATAAATTTGTCATAAAATGTAATCTGATCTTCATCTAAGTCAAGGGTATAGTTCCAATGATGCCTTCAAATCTTAGGCTGTCATTCGGGGTTGTTTCTTTACTTTACTGATGAGTCTTCGTTGTGCTCTTGGTGTCATTTTGACTGGGCGCCCACTTCTTGGTAGAGCAGCAACAGTCCCAAAGCGTCTCCATTTGTAGAGTGTTTGCCTAACTGTAGACTGGTGAATTTCTAAAGTCTTTGAAA
>JAOYSI010018399.1:0-27259 GCA_025775065.1 Hiodon alosoides
ACAGTGTGTACCACGTTTGTTATAGGTCTAGGCGTTCATATTAGAGTTTATATTAGAGTTATATCCTTTAAACAGAGGTAAGTTGCTTAGAAAATAAAGAGGAAATAATTATAATATTAAAGTAAAGTAAATACAGCAACCAACCCTCTGGTCCATCAACCAGAATCAATCACACATTGATTCCCCGTGAATATCACAGATCAGATTACCATCCATAAAATGATTCCTGAGCTACCTGTAAGTAAAGTATGTTAGCCCACACACTGAACCGCACCCCCTTTCCGCCCTGCACCCAGAGAGGCTCCCGCTCTGGGTCAGCTCTTGGCATGTAAAAGAGCCAAACTCACCGATTGCCCTTAACTGGTTAATTATATTTACAGATGTGACCTCTACTACTCAGCAATCCCATCAGACTTAAGTGAATGGCCCGGTACAAAAAAATCAATGCCAAAACAAACGGAGACCTCCCGTGCCCCCCTTGACCGTGCTCAGCCGGTTCTAAGGAACTTGCGTTGAGTCAGCATCGCATCATCTCTGTTCAGGCAACTGCTTCTGTTCCACTCAAGGGGTCACGCATGCCGAAGGACCATTAACCATAGACGGATGCAATTAATTAGGTGAAAGCATGGGCTGGTTAAGTTCCAGAGCACGGTTAAACACTTTCACCGAGGGTCCTATTGACGTCTCAGCATTGCACCAAACCAATAACAGATTCAATCTGTTTCGCGTCTCCCAAAGTCCTAGCATGCGCTGTGGCCCACCTGCTTCCGCAGATGTGTGGCGGACATTGTTCTACATCCTCACACAATCTCGTCGCATTAATGTAGCAAAACAATAACACTGGCAACGGCTTACTCACTAAGCGTAAGGCTGCCAAGTATTTCTTATGGTCTTAATACTGGGGATGGATCTTACTAGCTGCAAAAATGATCCCATAAATGTCCTAAATGAGAAGGACTGAAATTTTGTTGCTGCTAAATTGGAGAAAGACTGCGTGGATACTTGAATGGATTATTGTTATCAATCTGATGACAATAGCGTGTCACCTCTCCTGGAAAGGATGCCTGGGGCCAGTATGTTGTGTGTATTTATATCGCATTCAGTAAAGATAAATAAATAACAGGAACCCAGTGCCGTCGTTTCCAGAACCCCTTTTGTGAATCACATCCCGGTTGTGAGACGCTACATGGCCACGTAACTCTTCTCTCTAAACCCCCGACCGCTGTGTACCCAAGGGGGATCAGACGCGGCCCAAGAACTGGAAGTGACCTGAGATGGGAGATAAACAGCCATTATCGTGGATTCCTCCTTATCGTGTTGGCCGAAGACCTGGAGAGGCATTCCAAAACACGGCCAAAAAGCCAGAAAAACAGGAGGAATGTCCACATGCAGCTTTTAAATGATCCTCATCTGCTTTTGTTTGTGCATTCCTCCCTCGCTCCCCTAATTTTTACGTACATGCAGACGGAGTGCATTATTCACACCCCAGGTCGAAAGACATCTGCCATCCCCGGCAGTGATACGGTAAACATCTGTTCCCATCACAGGCTTAACATTCGTTTCAAAATTAAACAGCAGGGCATTTAGAGAGCCAATCTCATATAGCATGACATACATGCATGCATTATGTAACAAAGCTTCATATTTGACTTAATGATACAATCGTGCATGGACACTGAAAGGCGATCAGTGCTCGTGCATGCTAACGCGGGTAGTAACCCCCGGTACCATTACATCTTAAGCCATGCACATCCATTAAAAATGGTTTTACACGCGCAAACGAACTTGCGCCTAATTTCACTCACCGTCCTGTGCACAGTCACAGTTATGCAAACTTAGAGTGCGTTTTATACCGACGGGAGATCCTTCCACACGTGGATCCATAGTGATTAGCTGACTAAGGGAAGCCCTGGGAAATAGAGATGATGAAACACACTGGGACCAGGCTTCAGGCACAGAATTATAGATTGTCTTAAATTTGCAATAAAACGTCATGTTTATGCATTATTAGTGAAATGAATCCACCCTTCCCGAGTACAATATTGGATGTAAAAAACAGAGTGGTTGAAATACACGGATGAACAAAGCCTGCCTCAATCACATACAAGTTAAATACAGGTCTCCCGTGCGCCTTATGGTTTTTCACAGTCAATTTCATTACAAAAAGCCATAATAGGTTTGCCCCGATGACCCACCGCTCTGAGCCAGTGGCAGCACATCCCCCTGAGTAAACACAGCCCTGCGTCCCCCTCCCATCCCAGTCGACGTGGGTTTGAGCAGCGGCAGGCATGCGGTCGGTCAACGCGCACGCGGCTCCGCTTTGAAAGCTGGCTGATCGCACAAAATGCCGCCCGCGATGCGGCTACTAAGAAAGCAAGGGTTGAGTCATAAACTCAACGAATGTGCTAAGGCAAACACCCTCGTTCCCAAATGGATAATCCCATATGCCATTTAGTTTCCTGTGTGTGTTTTTCATAGCACGGCGCTGTTATGACAGGAACGAAGCCTGAGGTGGAAGGGGGCGTCGAGAAAACAGGCCAGTGACTGCGTAGCCATCAGATTATTTAACCATTAATTTGATTAAAATGGTCTAAAAAACGAGAAAAAAACAAAACAAAGAGGAGCTGGGCCAAGGATCACACCGGGCTGAGGTTATTTACAGTCGAGCGATCGAAGACCCGCCCACCTGCTGTTTTAAAACAGTGAGAACTGGTCACTGCTCTCACCCAATAGCAGGCAATGTCAGTCTGATTGACACTCGGCTTCATTCCAGTTCATCATTTTTCCTTGGTCAACCAGAGCTATGATGGCACAAAATGAAGAAGATCTCTACGAGCTTGTTTTTGTAGGGACACTGTACTGTTTGTAATGAGAAAGTTATCCAGTACCCAGAACATTCAGTTCGGGGGGAACAAAAAACAGTAGAGATTAATGAGTGTGAACAGTGCTGACGGCTTTGGGCGACCTCCAAGATTCGTCTTACCACGCATATGCTTAATATGGTTGGTGCACATTAAACGAAAAAGGCAGGCATTTAGGGCCACGTATAGTATGCATCTGACAATCTAGAGCTGTTTACTGTGTGAATATACACTCTGCGCCCAGAGACATGACAACATATGGGGTTGAAACTGACATTCTTCGGGTCACATGTCCACTTCCCCATACTAACAGGCCACATCTCTGCACATCTACTAGAAACAAAGCAGGCAAAAGAAGTCCACTGGCGGGAAGGCGTCCCCTAGCGCAACCGTGCAAATTTCGGCCATGTGACCACCGACAGGAATGGGCTGCACCGCTGAACTTGTTGATTGGATGCGGAGTACAGCGACCGCTTGGGCCCGGCGTGGGGAAGCCCATTTGCGCAAGGCGTATCCACAAGGGATGGTAACGCTGCCCGAGTGCCTGGCTGAGGCCAGGTCATGGGGCCACATCACCGAGGGCCTCTGGGCAACGTCACCGAGGGTCTCTGGGCCCCGGGAGCAGATTGTGTTCCTACTGTTTGATGATAGGGCCCAAGTTCACCACAACAGTCATTTCTCTGGGTCAGCAGTGCTTTGTCAGGGTCCAGTTTGTGGGCTGATGAAAGGCTGAAAGACGTACCACAATCCCCACCCTGTACCATCCCTTCACTGCTGGAGCACATCTGGAACTAATTGCAATTAACCCCTCTACATACGCATCCCTTCTGCAACCCCCGCCCCACCGTTGGCCGGCTAGTAGCAATTTCATATATATTATTTTTACAATTTATAATGGAAGAAAAACTTTGGCACTACATTGAATGGACCATTTGTTATAGTCAACATTTCATAGTAAAAATGCAAGATTCATGACCTTTCCTTTCTCAGCACTAGCCATTTTCCAGAGTAGTTAATGAAGTGAGTGAAGAATAAAGTGTGTGTGTGTGTGTGTGTGTGTGTGTGTATGTGTGTGGGGGGGGGCCCATCCAGGCTTCCCATTGGCAGAGGCTCATCTGTGTGGTGGCCAGCTATGACTAATTTATTTTCCACCATACTCCTCTTTCAGAGTAAACGTACCACAACCCACTGAAATAAGGGTGCTTAACATGTGAATGGTATCGCTGAGTTAAAGTAAAGTGTGTTAGTCACCATTCACTAAAGCATATGCCCAGCCTGCTCATCTACAACATCCGCCTGACCTCTGAAGACTGAAATCATCACAAAAATGCTGTAGTGTCAATACCTAAACTTAATTTAATCAAGTGCTTGTCCGTAAATCAAGGACCTGCTTGTAAATCCATGGAGGTCTAATATATAATAATAATAATAATAATAATAATAATAATAATAATAATAATAATAATAATATTACTATTCCTAGACAGCTCTGCCAATAACACTCAGGCAAAAACAGGGAACCTATAGTGGGATGACTAGGAACAAACTGACTAATAGGGGCTCTTGCCAGAATGGAAATTAGGAGATTACAACCTTTATAAATAACCTTTTATAATGGGTTTTTTTTTAGCCAATAGAAAAAGCTCCAGGCCAGCGATCTTCCACTGACAGCCAACTCTGCCAGAGGGATTCCTTCCAGAGAACCCACCATTCCAGAACTGCAGGGGGATTCCGTGACTCCACGCCCCCAATAACCACATTTAAAACGCTGGTAAGGAAAACAGATAGGCAAAGTGGGTGAAAAGGCAGGACTCTTCCACAAGCAAACAACTGACGGTCTGTCCAGGTTGTGACGTACCAAAGAGTGATTTAAATGACAAATATAAGCCAGAGAGTGAAATATTTGCCATTCCCCACTCACTTCCAGACTCTGTTTTGATCGTTATATTTCATGGGGCGTTTCTAGAATTTGGAGTTTCTGGGAAATGGATTTACGCGTTTTCCCTCAGGCCCTCCGTTACGCCTCAGCTCTATGAAACCAGAGACATTCGCCAGCTCCTCTGCCCCCAGTTGTGTTCACTTCTCCACTGGCTCATCTCAGAATAACTGTTGGTACCGTCACAGGAAAATGTGAGAAAGCTACGCTCATCTTTACGAAGCATCACCAAAAACATTTTGAAACCCACCCCCATCCTGTAGCTAAACTACATATCATTGGCTTCTGTTGGTTTCGTCATCGTGTGTCCAGCATCAAAGACATGAACAGGTTAAATGCTCACATCAAGTCATGTGTGGTTCGGTTTTGCATTAGCAAAACCTGAGAATGTGGCAGGAAGACGTGACTCGGGCCAACTTGTGATGATCGCTTCGTTACAGTATCCAGTTTCGTGAGAACGATGACCTTGTTTCGGACATTTGGTTCACTGGCAAACTCTTGTATTCAAAGCATGACAGGCTGGGTATTAAAGCTGTTATGGTGAGACGATGCTGGATCTTGCTGTGGACAACCAATGAACAAGGATAAACGAGGACATGAATCAGAATCGCTTCTTCATTCCTTCACTATTCAGCCAAGAAAACTTTGTGCGGATGTAAAAAGCTGACTTTTACAGCTTTTTATTGTAATAAGGGGAGTACGGGAAGAAAGACTAATTTAGACTGTAACCTCAGAGAGTCTGCAGGAAAACCTTACAAGGAAAGGTACAAGGAAAGCCATTCCAATCCAGTTCTGACAAGGCTGAAAATGAGTTTATATGGACATTTCTCAAGGAGCTTTTCTTTTCCAGCTCCATCCAGTTTACAGGCTGATCTGCATCAATGTCTGAACACCTCGATCATCAAAGCAAAGCACAAGGTCCTTTTACACACAGTTGAAGGCCTAAAATTACATCAGTGTAAAGAGTTTTGAGTTGAAGTGCAGGTGCATGGAATGAAAAATCTGATTAGATCTGAATCTGCCCAAGTGCAAGAAAAGCTCTCCATAATCATCTTTCTACATACTGTTTGTGTAAAAGAAAATTATAACGATCTAACATTTAATGCCATTTCGGAGCATGATATAGTAGTGTAGAATCCCTGAAGTCTGACTCTGCCTCTGTCCTGTGCACAAGCAATTCGCTCAAGATACCGCCGTGGTTTTGGTTTTGATATACGATGGGTTACCGTAGTCATTGTGTTACTATGACAGGAGGGTGGAATGACAGGCAAGGAATGCTTGCAGTTCAGAGGTCGTCACGGTCTCTTGCTCAGCTGAAATCAAGAACCCCGTCCTCGTTTTGTGAGAAGTGGAATTTAGAACCGAGTTCTGTAAAACTCCAGCTTGTCTTCGTGAAACTAAATGCAGTCTTAGATCGAAAGCCTGAGTAATAAGACTTCAAGTGGCTCCGTTGTTCGTTGATCTTTCTGGTTCTCTCTTACCTTCAGTGTTTTCTCCGCCACTCACACTCACTCACACTCACTCACACTCATACACGAGGTGTTTTCTCCGCCACTCACACTCACTCACACTCATACACGAGGTGTTTTCAAATACATTTCAACTACACAACTGACTAATTAATAATCTATACATGCAGCAATAAACTATACACTAATGCAATACTGTGCTGACCTTATAATAAAGCTAACGGCCAGTTTAACCATAAAACGTGATGTACAGAAATGTAATTTACAAAACACTGCCATCTAGCGTCTACAAGGAAACAGCCGAGAAAATGGACCAAAGCGGAACAAGCCCCCCAGAGGCCTCTGGATTCTATTCAGAGGAAAATCCGGAACTTTCCATGATTCATTTACAAGGGAAAAGAAAACAGAAAAACCAGCAATATATTTCCAACACGTTTCAATATAGTTTGAAAACAAATATTTTTAAAAAATTTTAAAAGAAAGAAAAAAGTAAAAACAAGTGTAATAAAAACACACAACTTTCTGACAACCTGGGTGATGTTGTTGTTTTAAAGAAGATAATTCCTATGCCCTCTAAAAACCCAGTACTTTATTACCTCGTTATTATTGAGCACTGTACAGACAGTAGAGAATACAACAGAGTGACCAGAATGTGTGGCACATATGTTACCATTTCCCAATATCAGAAAGCAACAGTTTAAGAAGATCATGAAAGCTTTATATCAGTCTATTCTATCATCTTAAAAAAATGTCTTAATACACAGAAGAGGTCCGCATTAGTTTCAATTGTGGAAAAATAAGTCTTTATATTCAACTGGAATACCTTACTATATATCTCTTGAAGTGCTGAATACTCTTATTCTATACTGTTTTATACAAAGCTTAGCTGTGTGTGGTTAACAAAGTCTACATTGTTAGATCGTGCTTTATGGCCCGGTACAAACTGGCAAAGGACTCTGCCCAGGCGTTCTTCTGGTGACCAGTGGCGTGTGCCAGTCTGTAGGCGGTGTACACCATGGTCATCACGGTGCGCTCAAAGTCCTCCCGGTGCAAGCCGCCGGGGTGCCGGGAGAGTTCCGCCACCAGACGCCGGACGTCCGACAGCCTTTGGGGCAGCACGTCCCTGCAGATCACCTCCAGCTTCCGGGTCTGCCAGAGGGACGCCAGCTCTTCATCCCTCACCGAGCAGGAACTGCGCTCACCCTCTATCTGCAGGCCGACTAGCAGGATCTTCAGGGGGGAATTTGTAGACAGGACATTGTTTAGTGAAGGTATTGGACCAGTAGGCAGCAGGTTCAAATCCCAGGAGTAGTACTGCGTGTTGCACATTCGTGTCCTTGTATAGTCATCTTCAGTGCTGATCCAAGAGACAAGGAATGTTTTTAATGTTCAGAATTCACTTACCTGTCAGGTGAACATGTTTCCTGGATTTGCCCTTTGTCGGCAATAACCAGCTTTAAACAAAGTTCTGTTTGGATACGTTTTATTAATTAAATTCTTATTCTTTAACAGATAGATGTATTTGTGACATTAAATTATTATTTTTTTTAAATAATAACGAATTTCAATTTATTTCAGTACAGCTGTGTTTCCATCCTAGGAACACAACCTTCCAACCACCGGGGGGCGGACTTTCCTTTCCTTTCTCATTCTGAATTGTAGCCCTCCTTTCTGTCCTGACTTAATTTCTTTTTGGTTTTTCATGTTGACATGTGGGAGAAATTATAAATTAGCAGCACACAATTACCATTGATGCACTTAAAGAAAATTGTTTGTATATAAAAATGACATCAGTGCTTTGTTTTCCAATCTTTTATTTACAAGTAATTCATAAGGAAACTAAAAGATTGGGTTAAATGCAAATACACCATTTGAACATAAGATCATATTCAAAATGTATCTATAATATACCTTGATACAGAGTGATAATGAGTATTTATACCCTTAACCTTAAAAAAAAAGTTTTATAATGATTAAGAAATGATTTTAGTATGAGAGCGTTGAAGGAGCCATTTCATTAGTTACATTTTTTTCAAAGAGCGAGTTCATTCTCATGACATCCATGAACTCCTTAACGTGCCTAAGACTTTGGATTTAGTCTCCATGGGCATTACTTGGGCTGTCATTACCTGTCCAGTTCCACTAAATAATATTTAATTCAGAACACCAAGTTTCAGCGTGTTGGAGGTGTGTGTGGCAGCTGCAAAATTGAACAAATTGATCCGAGGTGGATACTGAGAGTAGATTCAGGTCAGCAGAGATAACACACTCTGTGTTCAATATCAGGAGTTATATATAGATATAGAGCTCTGAAAGTTTTCAGCATTCAAGCTTCACCTATGCAGGAATACAGGCGGCCAGTGAAATATCTTGTACTTTTCAATCATTTAAAGCTGCTCAAGACGACAAAAACTCTGGAGAATGAAAGTTGCACAAAACAAGAGTTGTCTAATCAATTATTTAATACATGTATTTATGCTCCACTTGTCGATAAACTTCTTTAAGTTCAATGGTCAATGGTCATTTAGCTTTAGACCTTTCATACTATTACATACCAAACAGCGTAACATTTGGCAGAAAGGGATTTATTAATATCACGTTAGATTAAATCCACTAGATGGCGCTAGCTTACTTTACGTAGAACTGAAATCAATACATCACCCAATAGCGGCGAAATTTTGGTAAATCTTTTGGTAGAATTTTGGGTTATATGTAACTTGTGTGGACCCTCTTAAAATCCCACCATGAGAAACATAAGAAATACACACTTGTTCCCCTTTAACTATTTGACTTCTGAGTTACCCTCTCAATTAAGACCCCTGACATGAAGACTCCATTTGCTGACCAACAAAAAGAAAAAACACAACACTGTCGTTATGCAAAATATATTCAACGTGGTTATTTTGTAATTAAAAACGTAAGTTCAATGAGCATTTTTCTCTCCAACACTCCCCAAGGCCAGAAACACAATATAAAACGCAATAGAAATCTCCCTCTGGTGGTCACTTTGCATACTAGCACATACCCTGTACCACCACTATACAGCTTGCTGATCAATGAAGGTCAAGTCAATGTACAGAATAGCTTTTCAAAAATTAAAAGCATTCCAAGTTGTTCTTTCCATCTCTGGGAATGATGCTGAAATTATAAAAGGTTCTCTTGTAGGATACAGGATGGATACAAAGCCCCTTGGTAAAAGTACCAAAAACAAGTCTCACCTCAAAGAGCAAGTTGACATCCTCGATAGAGTTTTGAAGAATGGGGTTGACAATCGAGGCTAAACCCCTCTTCACTCTATGAGCAGATGGGAATAGAACTGAGAGAGAGAGAAAGAAAGAGAGAGAATTATCGTTATTATTATTATTAATTATTATTATTATTTGGTAATTGTATATTCATTTGATTATTCATTTTGAATTAACATTATGATTATAATACAATTTTTATAAAGGCATGCCAATACAGCCATCTTTGCTGAACTGGGTTGAGAGAGAGAGGGAAAGAGGACATCAAAATATCATGCTAGTATATAACTATATTATGAGTTGTACTCCAAAGTTCAATAATATAGGCTTTTCACGTATTATGTGTGCAGTATGTGTGGACAATGAAAGTCCTCCCCACTGAGACTCAAACTTGTGCCCTTACTCCCAGTGAGAGATACGATTGGCCTGGAGCAGCAATTGCCCAAAGGCCAAGTGCAGGTAGGGAACTAACACTGCCTGGAGTGAAATATTTAGGGCCTCTGAATCACCCCCCACCCCCCTAGACCCTGCAGCATCTCAATGCATTGCTTGTGATTATTTTCTGATGTTCTTTTTGGGCTCCCCAAGGCCTCCGAAAGGGCAGAAACGCCCATCCTTTTCAGAGTCCTGGTCTTTGTTCTCCCCCTCAGTGCACTCGCAGTGACACTGAAGCTCAAAGCCTGTGTTCATACGCTATGCTGTCTGAGGCCAGGCCTTCCTGATCCAGAGGTGAGTGTGCGAGGAATGGTTCAAAAGGCAGAAGACAAACAAAGTGAAGCGACAAAGTCCGAAAGGCAGATTTTGGCTCTATTTTATGTTCAGAAATATTTGGCTTGGCCTGGTATGTTGGAACAGTCCATATCTGGTCCTGGGGCCAACACAATCAGAAGCATGGAGGTGCTCCTGCATCTCAGAAAAAAAAAAAAAAATATATATATGTATATATATATATATATATATATATTTATAAATTCTTGTTGAAAAGGACATTGAGATAGCTCAAGTGCCTACCAGAATGTAATAAGCAAACGGATTCTCAATCAGAGGGTTATCCTCTGTATAATTGTATTCATTTATTGCATGCAGTCAAATAGCAAAGCCAAGCTCCAACACATTTAAAAAGCAAGAATCCTTTATGAGAGAAAGCCATTTCATTTTTCCACAGTACGGTTTTAAATTATTCTGAAGCATTTGGGCGTTGAATGTTGTAATGCTGTTGATTTATTTGAAACTCACATTTTTAGCTGTGCGGTTAGGTTCAGTGGAAACAGACTGAACAAGCTTGCGTGTTGAGGGCAAGCGGGCTCTGGACACCGCACAGGGAGGAAAATGGGAATCCAGGGCATCGTGAACGTAGAGCACAATCCCAGATGTGAACCCGCCCCGCTGTTGTTCTGGAAATCTGATCCACTTGGCAGTGACACCAGACAGGATACAGGCCTACTGCCTCCACTCGTGTTCAACAACGTGTCACCTGATTCCCTGCGGTCCTTTCTAAACCATTTAAAAGAGATAGCACAAAAAGGAGGGCAGTCATGTGACAACTGTATTCGTTGTTTTTTGTTTTGTTTTGTTTTTGGTATTTCAGGTTACCTGAAGTTTTTCAACTCCAAAAATTTGGCTAATGGTGTTCCAACAAACCTCAACCTCAGCTTCAACAACTTCAGCCAAGAACTCGTCTGGCCTAAGTATTTTCAAAAGAGATTTTCCTCCTTGTTTCTTTCCCACTTTCACAGAGGTACTGAAATATGGAGCCCAAATTTTAAATATGTGTCGGGTTCAATGAAGAAGCAGCCTTGGGCAGGACCAGGGTCAGTCACTCCTCTCCTGATCCCCCTCCCTTCTCCAGGAAACCAGCCCTGAGAACCTACTCTCAGCCCATGCCTGGAATCCACTCGGACTGACTCCTAAAACCACAGAAACGCAAGTATTACCAGTGAAGTCTGCGAGCTTAGACAGCTATTGCAAGTCTCTTGGCTGCAGTCAGACCCAGCTGACTGCTTTTTAAACTTCAAAAGTATGAAGAATATAAAAATGCAAGTCGGCTGCGTACTGGCTCTCCAGCGGTTGGTGTAATTAGTAGAGCTACCGATGAGCTCATCTCCAGGGTTTGGTCATGTGGTGCCCTGTACCCTAAGGCCATTTCCTTCCTTTTGGTTGGAAGGATGCTCCAAACAACAGTTTGTTTGCTATTTTATGCGGTTCCGTGTCTGTAATTATGGCCTGAGAAGAGTTTGATAATCTAGAACGACACCAAGACCAGGACACTAAGACAGAAGCATTCTAACACTGAAATGCGCACACGCACACACTCGTCACATTTTCAGTCTGAGTGACGGGGAAAAGAGACACAGACACTATCTCAAACTTCTCTCTCTCTGAGGATCAACTGCCTGCCTTCTGCCTTTGCAGGTCCTTGCAGCTTTCCGCCTTCCTGAAGGCTGGTTAACAAATATATTCTGCGGATCAATCTTTATCAATCTTATATGAATTTAATAAGAAAAGTCTCTGCTGCCTATACCCCTAAGCCATCCGCAATCATCTACTTTTCAGTTTCAACTGATCTTAAGTGCTCCAAGCTTGCCATCAGCTTATGCTTCTGAATGCAGTACGCTGTTCCCCATACGCTGCACTATTTAAAGAGGTTCGGAATAAAGGCCACACTCATCATAAATCACAGACGCGTAGCTCCCATCGCCGCCGGCAACCGCTGGACCAATCAGAGGGAGCGTTAATATATTTATTTAACTTATGCTTGTGGGAGCATGGACCCGTGCTGTATGCACTACCCAGGTAGAGTTGAAGGGGATCAATTTAGAGTCTGCTTAATGCAGCCGGGACAGGCGTCTCTTCGGATCTCCCTCGGGAATGGCTAATACCCGTCCATGTGACAGAAGAATTCAATAGAAGGCACGAGAGGCTTATCACAGGTTCTCACCTCGTTCCCGCCAATGCCTTCATGCAATAATGGAATACATTCGAACGTGTGACGAGATGCATTACTGATAATCTCAGCCAGCGAGGTCTCACAACCTGAATACCAAATACTGTGAATGTGGAGGTTACGTCCCGGGAAGGCACCAACCGGCGTAATACACACCATATAGAACAGAATCCAGAAATTACACTCTGCTAAACTGGGCCTTTCTCCTTCCCAACATGTTCTTCAACTAATGGTTATTTTTTCCAGCCCACTGGAGCCAATTCCCTTTGTAGTTTTTCTACCTTCCATTTCCCCAGCGTGAGACGATAAAATGACTACTGGCCTCAAAATCGTCAGAATCTATCCTGGACAACCTCTCCTTGGTTTTATTATTATACCTGTTGTCTTTTTTCCCTCGTGTGAAACTCCACTATAAATGGACACTTTCTCTGTTATAGCATGCTCTTCAGACTGTAAGCGAATTTTGCTCTCCTGGAGCCAATTCCTGTCATCGATTTTTCCAGCTTCCATTTCCCCCACGGTATCATGGGGCGACAAAGCTAACTAGCAACTCGAAATTTGTCAGACCAGTAACTTGGACCCATCATCTTGCTGTTCTTCACCTGTGAATTAATGTATAACGCTGTATAGCTTTTGCCAAAGACCATGATTTTGTGATTCATCCTGCAACTGCAAATAACAATTAGGGGAGCTTGTGTTGTGTTGGCTTTAGCATAAAAAGTGATAGAAAATGCTGAGAATAAAGTAATCATTCTCAGCCCTTCGATGACTAACGTTCCAAGCAGGTGTTAACTGAAAAGCCTTGATTTGTTGAGGCAGAAATTGGTAGGCACGCTGCACTGTCTGATGAAACTGCAACTTGTGGGCGCCCCTTCTGATTTAACCATTTACCATCTTCAAACTTATAGGCTGCAGGATAGGACAGTTTGTAGGACTCATTTCTCATGTAGAGTGAATTAACCTGAACTGACAATACAACCCGTCCATCGCAGTGTGAAAAGGCCCTTGCCCAATCCCAGCACACCCATTCCTGGATTGATGCCTGTGGAGACAGCAGTACTGCAGCAGAGCCAATCGGATAGCTGCATTTGCAATAAACATGTCGCAGGGTATTAGGAAAACTTTCTCTTCAGCGGGGTAGTCTTCAGTCCAAAGCAACCACCGGTTTCCTGTTTAAATATGTATTATATTGCACTCTTTCCACTGTTTTTACATGGGCAAAAAGGATTTAAAAACAAACTAAAAAACGTAAAAAATTACAAGAAACTTCTGGGCAAAACCAAAGCCAGTGACGTTGGTTGGAGAGCAGAAATAAAAAGCACTGACGTTGCCATGGAAGTCAATTTCAGCTCAATTCAGACAGGAAAAACAGGACAGAGCAGGGTACGGTCCAGACCTGAGAAAACAGATGCATGTCCTGTAGGCTCACTCGCCAGTCCAAAATCAAAACCCTTCCCTAGGATCCAAATGGAAATATTCTGAGGAGCTAACCTTTAGCGAAAATACATCTCTACATGGCCTCGGCCTTTGGCCAGGCAGGGAGCCAGGAACTTATCACAGATCGTAAGGGCTTAGACCTGCATTCCCTTGTCCGCCTAAAGAAATGGGAAAACAGGTGACAGGTAGATCAGGAATCCCACAAATAGCTTGCATTATTCTTATCACATACGGGGTGTTTGTTCGGTTCCCTGAAGTAAACTACTGATTTTCCCATCCCGGGCAAGGTTATCAAGGAAATCTTCTTCCTGACACTTTCAATGCTGCCTGTTTTATCTCAGGTGACATGCCACGCTGAAGACCTATACAGCACTATGTGCCACACTGAACGTTAATGTGCCGACCTGTACATCTATGTGCCACACTGAACATCTGTGTGCCGACCTGTACATCTATGTGCTACACTAAACGTCTGTGTGCCAACCTGTACATCTATGTGCCACACTAAACGTCTGTGTGCCAACCTGTACATCTATGTGCCACACTGAAAGTTCACGTGCCACACTGAACATAAATGTGAAGCTTCTATTTCACACTGAGGCCGTCCTTTGTCCTTGCGGTTTCCGTTGTTTGTATGAGGACCACTGTTGCCCCTTTCAGAGCCCAGAGACCTCCTCAGACCGGCCACCATACAAGTGTGCAGACAGGACCCTTCCCTTCCTTCTCCTCTTCCTCCACACGCAGCGCCGCGGCGCATCTCCTTGCGAGTACCATTGAAGCACAGAACAAATGAGCCACATCTTTAGGCACGCTAATGTCTGGTAATGATGGCAGCAGCAGGCCAAGTCTGGCTTCTCCCCCCATTATGTCCCGTTTCCCTGGGAGTCTGACACAAAAATAACAAACGCCCGAAATCCGCCGAGGCACCCGAGACGTCTGACCTTTGCGTCCTGCATGGGGTCTCCACGCTGATTGGAATTTAGATCGAGACTGAAAAAAAAAATAAAAAATTCTTTGGAGGTACCAATTAAACCTTCAGGTCTGCATTATCTCTGCTCATGAATTTACTTCTTCAGGAAAAAGGAACTGTGGAGCTCAATAGAGTGTATTCAATGAACTCAATCAGGTCATTAAATATACACATTATAAATGGACCGCTTTGCATAACATTTTAATTACAATATTTACAGGATTAATGTTGTCCACCGTTCAGCAAACATTATAATTTTGTCTTTATTCAGCTGGATACTTCCTAAAGCAAATCAAGCAATTCATACCAAGAGCTTGAGAGCACCAGAGCAATTCCCAGGTTTGGAACCCCGAACCTTCTGTTCCCCGGTCCTGACCCTCTCACTCACTCAATATGAGTGGGAAAATCATATGCTAATTGGCTGTGTCTATTTTTCACTTCCTAATCATCTGCCTTCAGCCCGCTCTCTGACGCGTCCTGTCTCCCTCTCTGTAACAGCCTTCAACCCGCTCTCTGACATGTCCTGTCTCTCTCTCCGTAACAGCCTTCAACCCGCTCTCCGACGCATCCTGTCTTTCTCTCCGTAACAGCCTTCAGCCCGCTCTCCGACGTGTCCTGTCTCTCTCTCTTTAACAGCCTTTAACCCGCTCTCCGATGCACCCTGTCTCCCTCTCTGTAACAGCCTTCAACCCGCTCTCCGATGCATCCTGTCTCTCTCTCTGTAACAGCCTTCAACCCGCTCTCTGAAGCATCCTGTCTCTCTCTCTGTAACAGCCTTCAACCCACTCTCCGATGCGCCCTGTCTCCCTCTCTGTAACAGCTTTCAGCCCGCTCTCCGACACGTCCTGTCTCCCTTTCTGTAACAGCCTTCAGCCCGTTCTCCGAAGCATCCTGTCTCTCTCTCTGTAACAGCCTTCAGCCCGCGCTCCGACGCATCCTGTCTCTCTCTCTGTAACAGCCTTCAGCCCGCTCTCCGACACGTCCTGTCTCCCTCTCTGTAACAGCCTTCAGCCCGCTCAGATTCATAATGGTACAGAGGACCACACACAAACACACACACACACACACACACACACACACACACACACACACACACACAGGCATGTAATTCTGAGAGTTTCACGCCCATGCAATCCCAGCATTCTGAGAGTGATATCTGCAGGCTAACGGCACACCTCTCTGAGGTTTTACTTGCATACGTGGATGCCTGGTTGCATAAGTCATCGCCACTCTTCCAGTAAGTGCTCTGTGCACAAAAACGCACGGTCATTCACACCATTTCCGCTGATGTTTTTTTCTTGCTTAATTTTAGCCAATGATAAGCAGTCACACAAGCGCACAAAGAAAACAAGTAAAAGAAACCCTTCCCATTAATGGCATGCACAGTTCATCAGGGCACACCAGACGCCTGAACAAAATGCAAACCATTAGCTAGCCAATGGGAAGGTGGTGGGGGAGAAGGGGGGGCTGATAGGGATAGTTTGCGGCCATGTTCTTCACTCATTTTCTAGCAGTTGGCCATTTCGGCCAATAAGCTTGAGGACCGCCACAAGACAAAATATGATGTTTTTTGTATTGTCGGGGAGCACATCGGGGGCCACCAGGGGCTGCCAGTGGCCCGCGGGCCTTGCACTGAAGAACACCGGTTTGTGATGACTGCCGGCATCGCTAACAAGGGTTTCCAACAAGGGTGTGGTGGGAGTTGTTCTGACGAGCCGAGGTGATCCCAAAAAAGGAGAAAATGACGAAGAAATCATTGCAGGTTCCAAATCGGGGGGAGAAGTATCCGAAAAAGTTAATAAATTTTTTTAAAAACACGGAAATAGAGCTTAACATTTTAGATTTTTAAACTGCAGAAATCTGGGTATGTGTGAAAATAGACTGGCCCTGACAGGGATAATCCAGTGATATTATTGTCCTCTGTTTTATCTACAGGCTTTATCTACAGTTCTCTCCACTGACACAGCACTGACAAAGAATGAATATTTCCACTCAGATGGAATGGAATCGTTCAAGAGAGGACCAATGACCTGCCTTTCATACACTCCCTGGAAAAAAATGTTTGTGCTCAAAAAGTAGGCAAGAGGACCAATTAAATGTTTATATATATATATATATATATATATACATATATATCCACAGCTGCTAGTGCTAAGTGAGTTGCTTAGCTATTGACACTGTTAAAGCAACATAATCCTAGCAGCAACAAACACACACACACACACTCAAACCCATGGCTTATCACATGAATTATAACACCAAAATTAGGTATCTAAACATAAAAGCCATATTTTGTTTTGCTAAGCTCACTCCCACTCTGAGTTTATGTCCAATATGATTTGTGAGCCCCTGATGCACCTGCGCTCTGAGCACACCAGGGCAAGCTTTATGCTGAAAACAGAGTGCTGCCTCTGCCTCTTTGACGGAGATCGGTCAATGCCATCCGCAGGAGGTCTGTGGCCGGCCAGTGCCTGTGTGTTCCTGATTCTAGACTAAGCCTGATCACTGAGAGATCAGAACTCCGGCAGGTCTCTAGGATGAGCTGCTTCCAAAGCTCGGCATCATAACAGACACAATCAGGACGTCAGATCAGTGCAATTTTCAATGTATTCTATGTGCCAGTGACAGCTAAAAAGCACTAAAACCTTGTGAGCATCGGAGGTGTTTCGCCATACCGTAATACATTCTACAAGCTCGGTATCCCTACATGAAGAGTGATGTGAAGCGGTGGGAGCCTGGCAGTTCGCTGCCCACGTTCCTGCACCCGCACGCTGGTGCCCTACCTTTACTCCGGTGCTGAGTGGCACACATCCAGACACTGTGGTAGAAGACGTATGCCATCACCACCTTCCAGCACATCATGGTGGCTCCGGGTCCCTCTCGTGTTCGGTGCTCGGGACGGCCGTGAGAGCCTGGGTCCCGCAGCCGAGCAGGGGAAGAAACAAAACTGCTCTAGAGCCCCCCTCCCCAGCCTGCCAAACTCACTCCCCCCCCCCCTTCCTTTTCTTTTTTCTTCACGAGCTCTTTGAAAATCCTCAGCAGCCAGTCTGCCCCGCAACTCGTGACTCCATCTGGAAGTCATCGGAACTGAAAGAGGACAAGCTCCTTCTGGCAACTGCCTGCGTAGCTAGCTGTCCATCCAAACCCTGGGCCCTCCTCCACTCGGTAGGCTCCATGCACTCCTGCCATTTGGCCTCTCCATCCTCAGCAATAGCAACAACATCATCATCATCATCAGGAGCGTATTTATGTTCATTTCCTGGTAACAAAACCTAGCAGCTGCCCTGACTGGTATTATCCTTGGCATTGACAACCCTTTCCACTGAACTTCAAGAGGTATTCAAGTCTGCTGGAAGATATTGTATTTGATTCAAAGGAACTGGAAGGGGCTTCTTTTGTATGTTTTTTGCTGTTCTTGGGTATAAGTGAGGCACCAGCGTGGAATGGACCAGCGTGGAATGGACCTGCGTGGAATGGACCAGCGTGGAATGGACCAGCGTGGAATGGACCATTGTGGAATGTACCAGCGTGGAATGGACCAGCGTGGAATGGACCAGCGTGGAATGGACCATTGTGGAATGGACCAGCGTGGAATGCACCAGCGTGGAATGGACCAGCGTGGAATGCACCATTGTGGAATGGACCAGCGTGGAATGGACCAGCGTGGAATGTACCAGCGTGGAATGGACCAGCGTTGAATGTACCAGCGTGGAATGGACCAGCGTGGAATGTACCAGCGTGGAATGGACCATTGTGGAATGGACCAGCATGGAATGGACCAGCGTGGAATGGACCAGCGTGGAATGCATCCTTGTGGAATGGACCAGCGTGGAATGGACCAGCGTGGAATGTACCAGCGTGGAATGGACCATTGTGGAATGGACCAGCGTGGAATGCATCATTGTGGAATGGACCAGCGTGGAATGGACCAGCGTGGAATGTACCAGTGTGGAATGGACCATTGTGGAATGGACCAGCGTGGAATGCACCATTGTGGAATGTACCATTGTGGAATGTACCATTGTGGAATGGACCAGCGTGGAATGTGTTTGTGCTGTAGCTCCCTGTCATTCTTAGTGGGCTGCAGGGCGCCAAAAAGAAGTTCTGTTTTCTCAGAAAGGGTTTTTTTTTTTCTGGTACCGGGAAGGTCTAAATTAGTGCAGTCTGAAAGATGTGGCAGCGAGCAAGTGTCTTTTATGCATACACAAAGTGATTAAATCACAAGAACGTTGTCTGCTTGTGGTTTGATGCTTACAGCACTGCTTTAAAGTTTCTGGTAGACTGTTTCTCTAACTGAAAAGTCAACCTAGGATCCAGGCCCGTGTTCCCATGTTCCTTAACCATGTGGTTTGTATTTTTTGTGAAGTGGTTGGATTATTTTTACTAACAGACCACTTTTAAGAGCTGCTGTCCTTGCGGCGAGAGCTTTTCTGAAGCGTCTATTAGCAGCACCGTAGCCTAACACCGTAGACACCTCTCCTAAATACCAGTTCCGGCACATCGGCCAATCCTCCACAATTCTGTCTAATTAACGCTCCATGCTATCGCAGATTAAGTCCCTTGACAACCCGGCTTATTCCTCTCAGTATCTTCTTCTCACAGTCTCTTGTCTGGCCGCGGATGCCAGGGTGCTCGTCTGCTACGCGGAATGCTAATGACCTTCAGCCCCCCCGAAAGTTCGCGGCCAAGGCGTGAACACAGTTTCCCAAGTGCGGGGGGGGGCGCCGCCCTGCTCCCGGCCAGGGCTGTGCAGACTGCGTAGGGTCGAAAACCAGGAACCCGAGCATTTCCCCAAACACTTTTGGAACAACAGTTTGTCATACCCTTTTAAACGCTGCTTTTTAAATTAAGGTTAATTCTCTCACAAATATAGAAAACTAAATCCCTGTTCCCAAACCATATTCTCATGCCAATTGACATCCCAAGCCAAACTAACATAAAACAAAAATCAATTAGAATTTTTCAAATTAGAAAATACATTTCTGCATATTTTCCATAACCTTTCTTATCAGCTTTCTTGGACTGCACCGTGGACACACAGCGCCAGATTGAACAGTTTAAATGTTGTCTGTCCTTTTCTCTTACTCGCACCAGATGTTCTTCAATGGTCACACGGGTTTCTGCAGTGCTGCGCAGTTGCAGACCTAAATTATACAACACAAAATTCTTCTCTATTTATAATTGATGAAAGAATTTCCTTTAGGACATACTTCAACACTTACCATCAAACGGGGCACGCAACTGAAATACAAAGACGCTGAACAGATGTTAGTCATATTCAGGGATGGACTGGACCCAGGCACTCGGCTAGGAGCTGATTCATGGGTTATCATGGTTCTAAAGACGGGCTACCCAGTTGGGCCTCTACAGGCATGGTTGGTGACGGGGAAACATCAAAGACCATGTGTTAAAAGCTAAACAGATTCAAGTGAGTTCACTCTCCTGAAGCCCATATTGCTGAAAAAAATAATAATAACGCTATTATTAGAAACAAGGAACGAAAAAAATATCCTCTGAAATTGAGACAGCTTTAAATGTCTGTTGCCAACAAGACAGGGGCTGCCATCAGGAAATGTGGAAAAAGAGGGACTAGGCTCTTTAGGAAAACAATTCCCGTCCATCCGAGCCTGTCCAATAAAGAAGAGTAAATATACAAGCTCGTCCCTGTGTCCGACAAGGAAACGGAGACATAGAGCGCAGACCGCGGGGAGCACTGGTCAGGGAACTTGTCCAGTTTAAACCTAATTCAGGGACACTGTTGTTGTAACCTTGGGGGCAGTGCTTAACCTGTTTGTACAAGCCTGTGTAATTGGCCTTGGACAACAGCATCTGTCGAGAATGTAAGTAAACGGGAACAAGTTGACAGAGGAGGTCCAATTTAGTGCCTCCTCCGTCCTGCAGGGGGCAGGCTATGAATAGAAATGGAGCACGCTGACCCACATATATTCCTTGTACTCTTCAATATGCTGTAACTCATTAACTCAGCGACGCTCAGCAAAAAACCGTGCTGAAATATACACCACTTCATTTAAAGCACTGTCTTAGCAACACACTGAAATACATATGGGAAAGAATAAGAGAGTGAAGAAGACGGCATTATTTTAATATTTAATATTGACAGAAAAATATTCCCAAAAAGCACTGGCAGCCAAGCACGTAAACGTTTGATCATAACCAACACCGTCGGTTAAAGCATCGGATAAATATTAAGCGTTACTAGTAGCGATCTGTGACGTTAATGTTTGATAAGGTCACACTTTTGCCTTGCGGTCCTGCTGAAATGCAGGGTCACGTTACCTGCTCTGAGGTTCTCCTTCAGAAGGTCCACCCTCAGAGTCCACTCGATGTGGACAGTGAAAGCTTTGAGAGCTGACTGTGGTTTGAGAAGACGGCCCGGGATTCAGCCCTGCACAGCATGGGCGCGCTGTGGACTCTGCCAGTGGGAGAGATCCCCACCTCCCAGGGGGACCAGCCAACACAGTCATCTTCTGAAACAATCTCATTCAGCAGCCTCGTCGACGGAGCCCCCTACCGTGAGGGCCTTCACATCCCTCTCCCACCCTCCGGCTCAGCTCTGTCCCGACTAACCAAGAGGAGTGGAGACAAACTTCTCCCATGCCCTCTCGACCACCCGTGTCCCGGGTATCAGGCGGAAAACAAAGCATTTCAAATATTTGGTTACGGCTCTGACAAAACATCTGATAAGGATTTTACTCCAGTACATGCAAGTATTGCTCTGTGTGCACGATGAGTATGGACGGCTACTGTTTTTTTATGAATGGAAAAAAACCCAGACTGTAAGGTCAGGGGGAAAAAAGAAATCAACCTTTAACTGGCCACAAATAAAATTCAAAACTAAAATCAAGAGTTTAAAATGGAAGGAAGAAAACCCCCGTGCTACACTGTGGCTCCCAGACCAGGGTATTACACTACATAGCTGAATAAATTAAAACCAAAGTAGAACATTTACAAAAAAGCAATTAATCATAATTAGCCAACCATTACAAGCCTTTGTTTCTCAAATTCTGTGAAGTGTGTCATTGTGCTTCCTTTCGAGGGCTGTTCCTTTGTGGATCTGGGCTGTGTACTAATTGAGGGACTTTTTAATTGGTTTAAATTTTTCAGCATCCCTAAATCCCTGCCAAAAGGTAATTGCATAGGAATAGACCTAACAACCCTTTACTTTCATCGTCGAATAAATGTTTCTGAGCTACTGCGTACAATTTTGGCTGCTGGGGTGTGTGTTTTACACTCTATTGTCAAAATCGTGATCGCTGCAGAATTAGATGGAAAAAGAGGAAAAACCAGCTCTATGTTGTGATCACCTGCGGGATTTACGGTCCCGAGTTCCGCCCTGGTCAATTGCGTCTCTGCACCGGGCAATGAAATGCTTTTCGCTCACCGGGGCCCTGTCAGCCTCCCCGTGGACAGGCCTGTCAACCATGGCACCGGTGCAGAGTCAACGCGCCTCCCTGTGGGCTGCAGCCGCTGATCCCTGCCGGGTCTGAGTACATCAAAGAGAGCCCTACTGTTTCTAAAAAGCTCTCGTGCCAGTCTGACAAACAAACACACACACACACACACGATCTTTCCCAGTTTGTCTAGCTTCATACTCATTTTATATTAATATTGTGCCTTAAAGTCTACTGCTTAGGGAGAATCTGATGCTCAGATAAACAGATGGAGAGTCCACTGGAAGTTCTCACTGGACAAGCGTATGCAGGTCGAGGAACAGACTGCAGGACTGGAGTCAGGTGCAACACCTTTTGAGGGAGAGCGGAGGGGGGTCAATTAGAGAGCAGGTTGGTGGCACTAAGGCTGTAATTGTCGTGAATTGGTTTAAAGCAGTGGGGTGCTGCTGTTGTTGTTGTTGATGTCGAGGCCTGGCTCAAGCCCCGGGGGTGGACATCAAAGCAAGAGCAGCCAGGGGGCTAATGGTGGGATGGCTCCGGAGTTCAAACGTTCACACGGGCGTAGAGTAGCAGCGCTAACAGGAGCTGTGCTAACAGGAGAGCTCCCCAGAACCAAAGAGACACATTCTTCTCCTTTTACTAACAGCGCGGCACATTGTCATGTTAATTTCTCCTTTTTCATTTCAGGGAAGGGAAAATTATATAATTGCTTAGAATACGCTGTTGGTTATGCAACGTCGTGTGAGATGTACACCTGAATCCCTGAATCTAAACCACCATGCTTTTTGAAAATTAAAAGAATGGGGCAGACAAATATTGGACATAATTCTGCTGAATGGGCTCCCAATCGCCTCAAAGCAAGTCAGTTCCACGTCCTACGGAGTACAACATATTGCACTTGGCTCCATGTTCTTTCTCATTCCTGTCCTTCATTTGCAAATATCTCCGCTCTGGGAATATTTTTGCAGAAATGCACTTCTCTCAATTCCTTCAAGCCACAGTTCAAAGAGAAGCAGCTGTCCTGGCGTGAACCTTGTCTCGGCAGAGTGGATCAACCCAGAACCGATTAGCATGCGGGCCGAGCCTGATTTCGGAAGGAGCGCCAACTCTTTTCCACAGACGTGCACCTGACAAAACTAGCCGGGGTATTCTGGCATTCGCGAGCTGACTGGCGACAGGTTTTTACTAACTCACAAGTGCAGCTTCTGATCTTCCCTTTCATCTCGATTAAGAAGAAAAAAATCTTCGTTCTGCCTTTTCGTTTGTCCACTTGCGTAACGGCAGTAACACCAACCCCCTCCTGATCGTTTTTCATGCCTTCATAGCTTTCTACTGCAATGCAAAAAAAGGCTCATTTGATCAGTCTGTCATTTCGGCCGGGATTGGAAACCCTCCAGCAACAAACACTCTTGCAGATCCATACTGTATGACCCAGCAACGAGATTGTATTATACAACCGGAGCATGACAAAATAGACTGTGCAAGGTCTTAAGACCACAGCTGAGTTGTTTGCTATGGACACCACCCACCTTCTCTCAAGAAGACGGCATGTTCCGAGGACACCATCATCGTATCAGATATTGCTTTCATTATATGACTTATAATGAAATACGTTATGAGCCTTTATTATTTATTGTGAACCTGCAGTGATCTGCCTCGGTTTAGAGGGTTTCGGCTTGTTTATTCCCTTAGTAGTTGTAAAGCTTCTGTCTTTAATGACTATTTTATACAAGCAAAAAGCTACATGGGTATGTAGATGCAACTTCTTCTGCTGTCTGAAACTAAAGAAAACTTCAAGGCTTAAAAGTTACTATCATTAAGGCTTTGTATAAACAATGGACATTTTACTACTGAACAGAACATTAACCAAATTAAGACCCAGGCTGGCTGATTGCATTGCCCACTAGCCTGTTTAGAGAAAAGGTTTATCCAAAATAATTCCTACAATTCCCGGCTTTCAAATATAATCCAAAAACCCAAATTCTACTCAAAAAGGCAAATGTAAACGGAATCTTGACGTAATTTAAGATGGTTTGTTAAGATTTACTGATTTGTAAAAGAAAAAAAAAAAAAGGAATTCCATTCCGTAAGGATGTTTCTTATATTAAGGGCTTATATCTAGTACCAAAGTCCTTAAGGGAGTGTAGTTTACACTAATTAATTCAACGCATGTGAAAATAAAACATGAGGAATACTGATTCGTTTCAGCATCGCTCAGAATCTACGTCGGCAGGATGGCGGAGCAACTAATCGCGGCCCCCAGCCTCAGACGAAAAACATTCAGAAGTCACATCCCAGCGCTGTCAATTAGTTTTACGGTGGCCCACGGTTCCAGGACCACAGCAGGACATCGCTCTACTTCTGCAATGCTGTCGCACCAGGGCTCCGACAGAAAGAAAAAGAGGAGTAATGATTTTGACTCCCAGTTTATCTTGGGTTAAAGATAAGTGTGTAATCTATTTCTGGTACTGAATGTATTTAGCGTGGGAATAAAAACCTGCACAATTTTCTCTCTGATCATAAGAAAACCCTAATAAAACAGTCTACAGTTTCTGATGGTATCACTTAAAACATTGTGCTGAGTTGAAGCAAGGTATGGGGTCCACCGGCGCATACAATCCTGAAAAAAGCATATTACAAGTACACACAAATTTATAAGCCAAACCAAAAGGGGACTGAAATGGAATTCCAGAATAAATGCGCTTTGAGTGTAGATAATCTACACCTTGGAAGAGACTCTTTCTAGTGCCAGAGATGAAAAGAGGACACTAGTTTGGGGTTGTGAACTAAGTAAGTGGCACAAACCAGTCATTCAGTGGTCACTTAAACCAGTCATTCAGTGGTCACTTAAACCAGTCATTCAGTGGTCACTTACCTGGTCAAGGTGTAGTGCGGTCTTCATCTTCTGGCCTGCGAGTGGCTGTGACACTACAGAGATGGGCAAGTTTACTGAAGCAATGATTCAGGAGACCAGGGCCAGGGGCTGTTGTTTATTCCAGGCAGAAGCCGTGGTGTGGTGTGTGCGCAAGTTTTATTAGTCAGCAGCAAGGTCAGTTTCAGATATTGATATCCCAGGGTGGCTGATGTTGCCTCGAGACATGGAAATTAAACTCCACATACATGCCTCTGAGTTTGAGTAAACACTGAGTAAAGATGCCTCAGGCACTTAGTTTATTCCGCTTTTAAAAAAAATTTTTTTTACTGTATTGCAGGAGTAAGGGAGCTTCAGAAAATCCCTTGACTGACGGATCTCCGGATTGGCAGGGGTGAGTAAAGGACCAGCAGAAACCCCAGGGGGTTTAAAATCTGCTTTAACAATACCCACATCAGGTCCAGGATGGTAATCAAATCTCAGCACAGGCTCTGATTCGCCATCTCCTGCCCTTAGATCTCGGCAGGACTTTAAAATCCCAGCAGGAACTTGCTGATGCCTTCCCTGGTCCGAGACAGAGTTTGTTTCAGATCCTGTCCTGACATTGTTTAGAGTGTGATTCATTCTTTCATGGAATGAGATAGGGCTTCCTGATTTGCCGCCCGCCCAATGTCCTTTGCTGTCACATCCAACGCGCCAGCCCATAGAGCTCTGCTCAGAGGAGATACTGATCCCCCAACCATATCTGTGTCTGGCAGAATGCTCACTTCAATGTGACTGATGCAGCCAAGTTCAACAGACGCACCCCTTTACCACCACTGTGTGAATGGGATGAAGAACCATTTTTGCTCCGCAGTAAACACTCGCCGGGGGCCTTGAACAAGCTGCTGGACAACGGATTGCTTCTTTTGGTAGGAAAACAAACACAGATCTTTTGTTATCCTCTCCACATCTTCAGAAGCTCAATAAGAAAAGTTCATATCTGACACTTGGCCTCAGTTTCTCCCCACCTCCTCTGAACACTAACAAACTAAAGGAGTGGGTAAATGGAAATTAAAATCATTCATGAGAAACTTACAGAACTCGCTGAAACACTCAGTTTAAAACAATCAATGATCACAGTAACGACAAAGAAAAACTATTCCCATTAATATAAACAAATCTCCCCCGATTGCTCAGTGACATGAGTGACATGTGGGACATGGGTGACATGTGCATGTTTTACCGGCAGATTACAGGGGACTTGCACGGACGCTAGCCAGGCATCCGCCCCACCCCGGGAGCTGTCGGCCCGGATCCCGGCTGTTGTTCCTCACTGGCAGGAGTCCGTCTTCGGCTGAAACCGACGAAACGCCGCGCAACGGATGGCTTGGCCTCGACAGGCCCCCGCCTGTGATCTCAGGCCTCCGGTCCCCCCAGGCGACCGGCTCATCTTACCCCACGCAGACCCCATGGCTTCCATCAAAGGCCAGATCATTAACAAGCGGCGTGATGAATCTGAGGCCGGGGGAGAGAGAGATCAGCTCAGCGGAGACCTGCGGCGCATTGGTCAGCGAGCCGCTGCGTTGTGCAGCCACGGAGGACCACTGAAAATGCCAGTGAGGATAAATACACAGGAAAGGTCTGAGGCATTAAGGCAAATTAATGCTTGGCTCATTCTGCAATGCAACTTTTGTTTGACCTTTTGCTGAGAGGCAGTCACAGCACTGTGCAAGGCAACCTCTAAACAGAAAGTTTTACTCTAACTGTTGGTGGATGATGTGCAAAATAAAATAAAAACTCCAGGGCCCAGATCTAGCCTGACTGTTTTCAGATAAAGTTGTAGTTCACAGAGTTTGAATATTCATTACATTAATGGTTAGACGCATTAAGTAAATTCTTGGGATAATTAGTGACAATCGTAGGAAATGAACAAGTGGTACGACAGAGGCGCTGTGAGTGTCGCCATCGAGGCCCTGTGGGGTACAGGATTTAGGTCACGATCTGCACGTGCGGCCAGGCCCACACGTTCTTCATGTGTACAAGTTCTCCATGCGCACACGTTCTTCATGTGTACAAGTTCTCCATGCGCACACGTTCTTCATGTGTACAAGTTCTCCATGCGCACACGTTC
>JAOYSI010018420.1:11261-24046 GCA_025775065.1 Hiodon alosoides
AAATAAAGTGAGTTTTTGTGTGACAAACGGCATAATTCAGCAAATCTCCACCTCAGTCACACTCACAGCTAAGTTAAAGTACTTCGAAGGAAAAATCATGATCTACATCAATAACTCCTGACATTCAGCAAACAGAAAGAGTCTAGCACCTTCAATTCATGACCAGTGGGCAGAAATACCACTTTAGACTAATGTTACTTATTCAGTTCCTATGTGGAATAACTGATCTAAAATCTGCACTAGAACCCATGTGTAACAAAGAAAGACAGAACTTGTGTAAACCCCTCGGCCCTGCTGTACTGATTTAGTAGCACTGGCTATAGAGGTTGAAGAGATAGAGGAGAGAGGCTAATGGCTAAAGTGAAAACCAAGGAAGAGAAAAGTCCAACTTCGCCAGCGTTTGCAATTCCAGCGCACTCCTGTCCCGGTTTTTACGGTGTGGGTTTTTTGTGTTCTCTGAAAGCAATAGGCGCACATGTTCTGCTCAGAGCCTCAGACTGTTCCTGCCAGTCATTGAGTTCATTAGGAAATGGAAGAATTGCGGACTATATTTCAGCTATAGCTTAAGCACGAACCAACTCGAATTTTGAATGTATTCTTGTAAACCGGGGCATTTCAAAAAGTCGAATGTTAAATCATTTGTTCTGTGGGTTTCCAATTGATTGTTAGATTGACAACATGTCGATCGGACTGGAGGTGCAGAGGTAAGAGGTTTTTTTTTTCCTTTAGTCGTTTGTCCACCGGGACTACCCAGTACCACATATTCAACCCTTGCTTCCGTTTTTAAATAGCATTACAGCAGATCTGCTGTGTCCTCATCTTCTACAATGCACCGCACTCGGCTCTGATACCACACAAAAATAGAATAGAAAAAGAAAGTGGAAATGTTGAATGGACAAAGTGACACTTGGCTGGGGAAAAAAAAAAATCCCCACAGCCAAAATGAAACCACTGCCACAAACCACATTATCCTGATACACCCTTTGACACTGCCACTATCCCTATAGGAGCCGGTATACAGCGGTCAAAAACATGCTGTACATCTCTCTCCCTTTCTACAGCAAAGTTCCAAGTACCGCCAAGCAGTAATTGCTATGAAGAGTGCTTTTAGGCCAGTGAGCTTGAGTGAGCTGGGGTGTTCGACTGAGCAGTGCCTGGATGCGGAGATGATGGGGCAATCTCCATTAAGAACACTCTCAGCTGTGGGTATGACTCCGGCCCATTCACTGCTCCGAAAGCATGGTGAGCCCTCCTTCATCACTGAGGTGCTGATGATTCTGCGGGGCAAGCATCATCTTAGGAGGGGGGGGGGTGTTTACCAGAGTTCCAACCCTGTCTTCACTGACGTGCTTATGTAATGGAGGGAAACAAACCCATTGCCTTTATTGGTGATATTTAAGGCTGTGGTTGTAGGGCCTGGAGTGAAGTCAAACATTGTCGGTGTTCTGAAAAAAAAATTTTGGTCATTTTCACAGTCACCTCCTGGTCCCGTTTCATGAGTTGTGGCTCCAGCAGATTCGTACTGCTGATGTCCTCAAAAGGTTCCATCAATAAAATCCTTCTGACTGGAGTTCCAAGGCCGGGACAACCGATTGCAGGAGTGTGGTTTAAACGTATCATTTTAACCGGCCGTCACAGGAGATTTCATTATGAGTAAAAATGGCTGAAACGCAAATAAAAGCGATATGCTTTATTTTCTGCTTTACTGTAAACATTAAGCACTGGTAAGCCAGTAAGCTCACCTTAGCACCGGGCAAGTACTCAATAGTATTTTGGGTTGTGGCATGGTATCCTTATTGGAAGCCATACGTTGTGCTATTGCCATTTAACTGGGCAGGTAAGTTTAAATGATGGTTAAAAACAACGGTCTTATAATGCATTCATTGATATTGTTTTAGTTTTGATATTGAGACCGTGTTAAATAAACCCCAAATTCGCTGATGCCAAGTGACATTTACATTACACAATACTTTTTTGCAGCCTAGGCCTCCTGACTATGCCCGATCTCGTCTGATCTCAGAAGCTAAGCAGGGCGGGGCCTGGTTAGTACTTGGAGAGGAGAACACCGAGGAATACCAGGTGCAGTACGCTCCTCTGCCTTGGGTCTGCAAACCTGCGGACTCTGAGCCAGTCCCAAGCCTGGATAAAGGAGGAGGGTTGACCAGATGGGTACAGATACATCGGTTTTAAAGAACAAGGCGTTTGAAATTCAAAGCATGAACTGCTTTGAACACCTACGGGCATTGTGCCCATGGATATAAAAAAAAAGAAGAATACTTTAAGGAATTAAATTCCTATTATAACCACAGCAGTAATATTATGAAATTGTTATAATCTCATTACCTTGAAGATATGTACATGTAGTTGCATGCGGCTTTAGTTTATATAGTTTACATTCCATTGTAAACGCACACGGAACCCATGGGTTCTTCATCAGATCTCGAAAAATACCTCTAACAATGGCCCCCCGCTTCCCCTTTTTTGCGGTTTTAAATAGAGCTCGGTACCGTTAACGCCGCCCGTCCCATGTCTGCAGAGAGGCGAGACATCTGCCGTTATTTTAATTAGCGTCTCTTTCAGACGCACAGCGGCACCGAGGGCGTCCCCCAAATGGACGGCGAACCGGCCTCTGTCTCGGGAGACGGGACGGGGTGGCGTAAAGGGCAGCGTAGCCTCCCAGCGTTAACTGTTGATCACTGCCGCAGTACCTCTGCCGTCTGGCAGAGGGGAAGGCCTCTCGCTGAACGGGACTGAAAAGCGAGGGGGGAAAAATGGAGGTGCAGCAGTTCTCTACATCGGTTTCCGGATTAACGACAACGATTCTGCTGCTCAGCATATTCGAGGGAATTTCAGGGGAAGGCCTTTTTATGGGGTAATTACATCTTGGAGTTAAATTAAGAAAAAGCCGCAGAGCAGCAAAATGATTTTAAATTCACTTCAACTTCATCCTGGTAGTTAAATTCATGAATAGTAACCATATAACTTATAAAAAAACTTAAAACGAGAAAATACCCAAAAATTGGGTTTTGCTTGTCTCAAAGTTGACCACTTGTTTTGTGGTCAATATTTTTTGCACAATATAATTTCAGGTCATTTCAATGAATTAGTTATTTGCGAATGAGTGCGTCAAACAACCAAAACATTAGCTGAAAACGGGTCCCTTTAAACACAAACTTTTTAAATACTGCACTCCCACAATGTAAAAGCGGGTCACCTACCCTTTGACGGCAGTCTCATTTGGTATTTAAAAGCTCATTTTTTTCCCCTGTCCTAGTGAACGCAGGTTTAATAAACTGCTTTAAAATTGGAGACAAACGGGGCATAAATCAAGGACACGTGGCATGGAGTGACCCAAAATTCTCATACTTCCATTAATTCTGCATCACAGACGAGGCGACAAAACGAACCCAAGCCTATAAATGGAGAGGAAAGCAGGTGGTTGAGTCTGAAGTGGACGAGCTGGAACTCGCGGGTCTGAGTCGGGCTCACGGCGACTGGGAGAGCACAGCGGCGCCGGGCTACTCTCGCCCATGCCATCGGAAGGGGGTGCGCCTCTCCCCGGGCGATCAGCACTGAGAAGAGAGGCGGCCGGCTGGGATCGGAGGAGACCGATAGCACTACTTCCTCAGTATCCCTGTGTGCAGGGGTAGGGTTCCTAGGGTTTTCTATGCAATAGAACAATTGGAACAATTTGGAATTTTGGTTTGAACTGGCTCTTCGTGCGTTTTCTGGGACTGGACCTGCAGAACGCTGAAAAAGACCCACATCAGGGGCTCTACAAAACACTGTGGGGAAGAAAAAAAACCCCAGAATGAGCCTCAAGAGCTCACCCCTGGGACGAGCTGAAGCATCTCTCTGAAGACACGAGGCCCATCAGAGCATGATCTGAAGCGCTCAGCCAAGCAGGGTACCCTCAGCTGTTATTCTCACCAGGAGAGTCGCCCTCCAGACCGAGATCCTCAGGGCTTTGACCTTGAGCCACTGTGCAAACACGTTTACTCAACTGTCAACCGCGCCACAACGCAAACCTCAAAACCCGTCCTAAGGCACAGGTATTCCCAGAGGCATTCCCACACACTCAGGAAAAACGCAGTTCACACGCGTTTACCGAGCTCGCAGCAGTGGAACAGCGTGCAGGTGGCAAGATTGATGATTGCGGTCGGTGGGTTTGCCAGCGCAGGCGCCGTGCCCCCCTGCTGTATCGCGCTCCTCGTTGTCACAGGCCGACGCACTCATTAATTCTCCTCCGCTTAAACCTGCCGACAGGCCCCTTGCAAAATGGCAGACGCGCTTAAGCCCGACACAGATACGCATTGTGCCACTTCTCTCCCTGAATATTATTTGCACTGTGTACCCGACGCCCTGCCGTTTTCTCTGGGAGTCTGAAGTGCACTGATGAGCAGTGACAGGTCCCCTCCCCTGCCTTTGGGAGCAGTTGCCGATGCTCTGATATTTATTTTACGGTGTATTTTTAGCAGCACTATACACTGAAACTGTCTATTCTTCTGAGTAAGGCACCGTTTTATATCCTCTTCTTCAGGAAAAAGGTTGTAATCTGGAGCAATAAATAAATAAATAAATAAACAAACAAAAATGTGCGTTCATCCCCGCCCCCCACATTAGCGTTGATGGCGCATTGAGGTCTCAGCTGTGAAAACTTGCATCTCAACAGCTGTGGCACCTGGCAACATTTTAATGCTGAAGCTGTGCACGTGGACTGCACCTAAAAAGCGGCCTTAAAAAGCTCCCTCACGCTCGCGGCGCCGGACCGTCTCTTTAATTCTGCCGGCGTAATGGAGGGGTAAATTCAAGGTGATTCGTGCACCCGAGACCCTGCACCGTGGTGCAGTTAACGCACTGAGGTGTAGTGGAAAACCGAAAGACAAGCATCCGCAACAGCCATCCAGATGCTCAACGCAGACTCCCTCGCTGAGTTGCTGTCGCAGGATGTATAGTGGAAAACCGAAAGACAAACATCCGCAACAGCCATCCAGATGCTCAACGCAGACTCCCTCGCTGAGTTGCAGGACGTATAGTGGAAAACCGAAAGACAAACATCCGCAACAGCCATCCAGATGCTCAACGCAGACTCCCTCGCCGAGTTGCAGGACGTATAGTGGAAAACCGAAACACAAGCATCCGCAACAGCCATCCAGATGCTCAACGCAGACTCCCTCGCTGAGTTGCAGGACGTATAGAGGAAAACCGAACCATAAGCGTACACAACAGCCTCCAGACGCTCAACGCAGACCCCCCTGCTGAGTTAGTCACAGGATGTATAAAAACATGAAGGACATTAAATAAGCGAGCGTAAAAGGCCGTCGTGCAGAAAGTTTTGGTGAAAGTCCAGAATTTTACGTGCAAGTGAAAACAGACAGAAGTTAATTTCATTTGTAAAGAAACAGTCGATAAAGGCAAGCTCAGCCACCCATTAAACGTGCACATTTTTTGATAGGTAATAAGCAGTTGTTTTACAAACTGAAAACTAAAAACACCCTTCAATACTAAGGAACCAGCCAACCCGCAATCCATTTAAAAATCAGTTCCTGTGTGGTTTACAGGCCACGAGTGCCTCTAGGTAAGGGAAGAATCAAGGACAGGCAGGCGCACCTAAGCCCAATCAAATATTTGGCTCTTGCATCCTGCCTGGTAATTAGGATGATCCAATAGAGACTCCTTATACACCGCTGATTGATAAGGCACTGGCAGGCTGAAGGACATCACAAACACATTAGGAAACGTGGTCAGAAAAACGTTTTGTGAGTGATTCAATCGTACAACTGTATGTTGTGAAGCCTAAGTACTAGCAACAGGTACAAGCAGGCTTCCAGCACTGGCTTACGTCTAGCCCACGTATAGTTCTTTATATGAGATTCAGGATGAAGCAGCCAAACGCCACAGGTTTTTAATCCATATGAACCACATCTAGTCACTATAATATAAAAACAACTATATATGAGTGAAACGTATTAACATAGAATAGCAAAGACTGCCATTAAAATATAACAGTTTTTACATAGAAAAATGTATTATTATTTCAATAAAGTGCTTAGTCAACCTTTAACAGCTTTGTGAATTGAACTGGTAATAAAAGAAATCTTCCTCGACTTTTTCATTAGAATGTAAAGTATTAAAGAGACCAGAAATGTTAATGGGTGGAGAATGGCAGAAGGGTGGGTGTGTCAGAGGGAAAGGGTGGGGAATTCAGCATGTCATTGCGTTCAAGAGATCGATAAACCAACCAAAACTGACTACTATACTGAACGAGGGAAACGTTGGGCAGGCTGAGAAATAGAGGGAGAACTTTTTAGAGTCCACCTTCGTAATAACTCCCACGATTACACAATTATCAATAATTGGTCACGAACTGTCATTATCAAGAACTGTCATATTCATTTTCTTCAACGGGCTAAATCAGGGCAGAACTCAGCTAAAGCTGAAAGATAAAAAGAAAAACCAACAATAAAATCGCAAACTGACGCCAAATTTTCTAAAAGCAAAACGCACACCCTCTACCTTCCGCACAATCCATTGATCTGATGAACATTCGCTTCCCCGGTAATGTTCAGTACTTACAACTGGCCGCTTTGGGAATGATAGTAACCATTTCGCACTCACAGTTATTTAACTCTTACAAAACACTGGAAAATCCATTTTCACCATTTCAGTCATGCTGCTGATCACAAAACCTGGGTAAAATATTCTGTAAATACGTAAATTTCAGACCAGAATGTGCCTCAGACTTACTCCCACCCATTTGTTTAACTCTTGTGTCAAGTGTTCAGTGTATAGAGGGGAGCAAAATACACAGTAATTAATGAAGATAAACAGAAACAGAAAACTCTTCTCGGCAAAGGGTGACCCCTGCCTGTCTATATGGCTTAGTTGCCTTCACCTCTCTGGGTGACGGAGAATGTTCCTGCAGTACCACCAGCCATCACTAGCTTCGTGCTTGCACCTCACCATGCAACAGGGGTAACATTAAAGGAAGTCGCACCTGTAGAAAATATTTCTACACCGCTTTAACTACTCACACACGCACACAACAGACACGTACGTTAAAATATGAACCGGTGCCGTCAATAACGCAGCTGAGGACTGTAGTTTTTGATAAACAAAATTTCACAGTAAGGGTTCTATGGTGGTCGCGTCGGACAGAGCTGCAGTTACCAGCGAGGATCTGATAAGCACTGACCTGGCAACATGGTCCATGCTTCACTCTCCCCGTCTTCCTAGGCTCAAGGTTGGCGTGTGCTCTGCCACCGGGTGAGAACTCATGTAACCGTGGGAGCGAGACACGCTGAGTGGAGGGGAGACCGTCTGCCAGAGTGTCAGCTACAGAAGAGAGCTGAGTGTTCTCTACTGCTCTCTCTCTCTCTCTCTCTCTCTCCTGTGAGCCTGCCTATGTCTGCCTCTCTCTTTCGCTCGCTCACACGCACTCACACACACACAACCAACCAGTAGCATTTCCCCAGTACCTCAGTCTCTCTCACTAAGAAAGGAATTGATTTCTTATTTACAGAGGGAAACAGGAGCTACAATGTGGGTTGGTGGTGGTGGTGGTGGGGGGTGGGGTCAGGGATGTCTCAGTAGTCACTAGTCACTAGTAGCTCATCCAAGTAGAGGGAATGCGTTTCTGCTCACATTTTAAATTCCGTTCACAGGCGACCTGTGACTGACGCAATGTCATCCATTCCCCGAGTAAGTGAGCGTGCTCAGCAATGACAAATGTAATGATCAATGGTAAAGATGCACCAGACAAAAGGACGCAGTATATTTACAAATATAAATCTGCGCTCAGTGCAAGAATCGTGAGAGTAAAACACTGACGTGTATCAATTACTAATTAATACAAAAGTAATAACATAATTAGACATGGACTAGATGCAACGAGGAGACACACACACACAGCAAATGCAGCTTTTAACACTAGGGTAGCAATTAGAAGAACCCACCGATACCCTACCATTCAGCCTAGCTGCACATCAGACTCGGTCACAGACGGCAAATGACAATACCGATTTGAAACCTCAGTCTAAATCAGAAATAGCTTGGGAGAGTGTCTTTACTGACAAAAATCTAAAACTAGGAAGAGGGGAACACATGAATCCAGGAAAAACACACACTGGACACATTATTACATACCACCCCACCTCCTTCATGAAATAGGCGAGCAGTCAGAGACAGCATTTGTTCAGACTCAGGGAGAGAATAACTAGAGAATCCCTTTTTGCAATTGAGAGGTAGAATGGGCAGGTGGAAGGATCTAAGCGCATTTTAACAGGGCATGGTGGCTGGACACTGGATGAGTGGAAAAACATTACCTGTTCTTATGGATCTCGGTTCCTGCAGTTTCACACTGATGGGAGGACCAGGATATGGAGGAACGTATCAACAATAGCTGAGGTGTGATGGTGTGGGGCGTGTTTTCATAAACAAGCATTGGGGTCCCTTTGTCAGAAGTGGAGCAACATCTGAATGATCGTTTGCTTATCAGGTGCATCCCTTCATGGCAGCAAACTATTCATCCGCCAATGGGTTTTTCCAGTGGGATAATACTCCAAACCGTGAGGCTAGGAACGTCCAGGAACGGTTGCGGGATCACTGCAGTGCATTCACCTTACTGCAGTGGCCGCGCCAGTCAAAAGATCTCAATACAACCAAGCAGATGTGGGATGTGGGAATGGAAAACAAGCTATTCGGGGTAGAGATCCGTCACTAGCCAATTTGTGAAAACGCGTGACTCCTTGTTGAGTTGATAAATAAATAAGGAATGTCAGTCTGCAACGACATTCAGCCACCATAACACTAAGGCCTCAAGGTCAAATAGAGCAAAGTCAGAGATGCATACCACATACCTCACTGTCACAGAAACCTATGTCCTAACTCAGAGAAGGTTTATCTTTTGCAACACAAATGCAATCTAAGAAGGAAATTTAAACATCATTTTTAAAGATGCTTCTCTCAGTGTGCAGACAATCTAGATTGTATTTAAATCTCAGTGCTTAAAGGTGGAGTAGAAGGACCACCCTTTCATTCAGCCACCAGCCAACCCAGAGATTCAAATCCCAGGGTAAAGCCTTCAGTGGAATATAAAATATAAGTGGTTTTCAAAAAGTCTAGAAAACACGCAAATGTAAAAATAAAAAATAAACGTATGCCAAACCTATCAAAGAAATATCAAATTGAAGGTTTTTTTTTTTAACCTTTATGCACCCAACACATGCCCATATGAAACTAGCAATCTACTCAAAATTGGCGTTTCATTCATTATCATAATACATGAAAACAAACAGAAGAAAAAAAATGGAAATGGGGGGGGGGGGGGAGAGCGGACTGCTTTGGAGATTTGTGAAATAAATAAGACAGGGAATGATTTCCCAGGGTCTCTGAGCTGGTTTGTTATCAGTGCCGAGTAACTCTATCGGCTCCGTGTGAAACTTCTTTTAAAAAGGAGATGAGAGGAAAGATCAGAGGGAATAGGGAGTGCCTGTGGACAAGACAAAGAGAGACAGACGGACAACAAAACTGACCAATCAATGCGTTGTGCTCAACATGCAACAGACCCAAACCACAAGCGATTCACTTATTAAAAAGGAACAAACTCGGAAAACATCTGCTTTGTGGAAAAGGTTGAGAGACGTATTCAGTTATACTCCTTACAATTGCTATATAATAATAAAAAATAATAATAATAAAAAAAATAAAATAAAAAACTGGCACTCACAAAGAATAAAAATGTCCACATACAAAATTCCCATCAAATCACGTAGGCACACGTTTATAAAGGAAGCACAAGAAAATTCAGTCTCTAGGGATGCCGGCAATTTGCTTCTTCATTCAACCACTGAATGCAGCGATGATCATAAGTACTGTTCAACACAAATATTGACATTAAAGTGTCCAACAAAAGGCCCGTGGTTTCACCAATTACAATGCGAGGGAATGCAGCACCATCTCACCATCCCAGGTTGGAGGAGATAACTGAACCAAAATATCCCAGCCAAGATCTGTGCATTCTTTAGCAGGCTCTGAAAGAGGAACAAGCCCCTATAAACCAAAGCACCATAGCGGCGTTGTGGCTTGAGCACGGCACGGCACGGCACGGCACGGCACGGCACGGCACGGCACGGCACGGCACGGCACGGCACGGCACGGCACAGAGATGTGGGGTTCAGCGAACGGCTAAGCTGCTGTGAGATAGGACTGCATCGGGACATCAAACGACTGGAGAAAAGGCAGAAACAGCGAGTGCAGTCACCCAGGGACTACACAGCGGCGATAACCGGCCTTGACCTGAATACTTCCCTACCCGCACATTCAGGTCTTCCTGCAGGAACGCTTGACAACACCAGGGGCTCGCCTGCAGCCTTGCGAGGGATTGACGGCGCAGACAGACACCGAGTAAGGCGCTCACTTAGGATTTGTTCCGTATCATCACTTTCCGAGGCTCCCAGCAAAGGAATGGCTGAGTTATAAGTCCTCGGTAAGGCCCACAGTCGTCTCGGGAGACAAGTGAAGGAGCGGGGGTGGAGATCTGCATAAGGCCATGGAGATTTAGCATTCGCTAGAAAGGACCGTCATGGCTGGAATAGAGTGCAGCTGTAGGATATTAACGGCCAAGGTAACAATGATTGTAATCGTGGTATTAGGAGAGGCACCCAGTAATCACTGTCACACACACACACACACACACACACACACACACACACACACACACCATTAGGAGCCATGGTCACAGCCTCTGCAGCCGTGATGAATTAGTTTTCCCGGGGACGCTGTCATTCATCCATCTTTCTGTCCCTCATAGACTTAAAAAGCAGATCAACACCCCCTCCCCTTTCCCTAAAATGCAGCAGAGGATGACGACTGCATCATACTATCGAGTCCGTTTCCCCAAATAGATCTAGAATCAATCAGAATCAAATCAGCACGCAGAATCAATCAAGGCCATAAGAACCTTAGGAAAACAGTAACCTGATGTCCTGTGGGGGTAACATCATGGAGGTTAAAACAGGAGGTTTATTACATATAATTACACTGATGGGGAATTGCTGACTGACTATGTGACAGGGCTGCCGGGCTATTCACTATGGGGAAGCCTTGACATATCTCCCCGTCTCCGTTTGTCGAATCTCTGAGTGAAATTGGTGGCGTCAGCTGAATTACGGTAAGCCAACTCGAGGCCCTCCCAGCGGAGTGCATCCAGTGGGCCCCCCCTCACACACGCAAAGGTAAATAGACAGAAAAAAATCACCCTGTCTTTAACCTTTACAGATTCTCTTTTAATCTCAACAGACCGTTACAAAGTGGAAAATCTGACAAAGCTGCTAAACCTTAGCTATGCAGAGCTGTGTCCACGATGACCGAGTAAAACTCCTTGCACTTTTACCCTGCAGAAATTCTAATTTTGACGGACCGATTCCCCCTTGTGTGCGTCTCGAGATGGGATCGCATTTTCTCAAATCAACAAATCACTGACGATGCTTTCCCCCCCCCTCTGACAAGGTCACCGGAGACAGCGACTGCGCGGAGTTAGCATCAGGGTAGCATCCGCGAGCCTCGTTAGCACTTGGGAGAAAAAGTTAACCTGGCTCTGGTACTACAGCTGAGCACCAACAACCCAGTCATTTCTCCAGGCATCACAGAACACACAGTCCACTTTAGGTGAGTAACAAAGCCATTTTCGTGGTCTCGTCAGCTGTTATTATAGAAATAATTCACAACAGAAGCATCTGTTCTTAGCAGGTTTTACACGGGCCATTCATAAGGGTACAACGTTTAACACTGAGGTCCTCTGGTGCCTCCCGACCTGTTCCTGACGGCACGTTCCAACGAAGCGCGCGGTCCCTTAATTGAACCCTTAACCAAATGATCAACTAATGAAGATGTTAATCACCTCATTAGTTCAACTAAGGGGGTTCAATTAAGCAATTGAGCCACTCCGTTGGAATGAAAACAAGCAGATACGGTGTGCTGCCAGTAACAAGGTTGGGAAACACTGTACTATACCAATAAAGGAAGTTTGCCTATTATAGCAGGGTAAAGTTAACCAGCTACCTTTGAAAGATGGCACGGTGTTGCTAGCTTTAATGTCGAGCGGTTCTGTGTCGCTGGTTAGAGTACCTGCAGTGCCAGAGGCCTGCTGTTAACGTTAGCATTGACCATAGGGGTGCCATACTGATAACTTTGTTTGCATCGTTCACAGATTCATCATCTAAAAGATAGCAAAATTACAAGTACTATTAATTTGAGTATACACAACGTTTGACCCACCCCACATAAAATTGAGTGGTCACTGTGTTTGCATTATAATTTTTCAGTAACCAAAATAAGTGTTTTTATATTAAACTGCCCGACAACGGCACTGTGTACAGGATAGGTGAGCCCCTCACTCAGCTTCCACTATGCTCCTGTGGTAAGCCTTTGTGAGATTTAATCACAGTCAACTAAAGCATTTCATCAGAGAGCCCTCACTGATGTCAACATGAATTGGAAAACAGTTACACACATACTGTACACGCATCTCAGAAACAGGACGACAACACTTCCTAATTGAAGCAGAAAGATATGCATGACTTACAATTAAAAAAGTATCCAAACAACATTAGGTCAATTATTAATTTATTGTGAGCCGTTAAATATAGCTTTGAAACATTGCACACAGTCGCAGGTAATGTACAGACATGGGCTGATTTCAGGTGGTCGGCCAGAACAGCCGTATTGGACATGGAAGGAACAGGGAAAGTGGCAGATGCCACACGGGGGGCGCCACACGGGGGGCG
>JAOYSI010018420.1:24146-36314 GCA_025775065.1 Hiodon alosoides
GCCAGAACAGCCGTATTGGACATGGAAGGAACAGGGAAAGTGGCAGATGCCACACGGGGGGCGCCACACGGGGGGCGGAGAACGGCTGCAGATTTTTATAAAGGTACTTCCACAGAAAAGCAGAGCAAACATTGATGCGAAAACAAGAGGACATGAGACACCCAGCCACAACGATTAAATCTTAGCAACAGTTGGCCATTCGCAGCTTGGCAAAAGGCTTAAATAATATTTATTTTTCAATAGGTCTTGAGACCAACCGTAAGAATTTTAAAACAAACACTATTTTTGAATGGCTCATTTCTTCTTTAAACTTTTGAGAGAATAAAATAAAATAAAAATAAAATTCAGCAAATTCAGTCAAAATTGAATAGCGCTACAATAACTAAAAATATCAATATGCTCAGAGGCAGAGATGTTTCAATACCACACTCCAATCCACAACAGAGATGACCGTTCAAGCGGCTGAGAAAACAAGACGTGAACAACAGCAAAAGGCAAACCACTTACCAGCGCAATTTCCCAGAACAATCTATAAGCACCCAATGCAAGCTTCTCCAAAAGAAAGAAACGCAATACCCCAACACCAGGCAGAATTGATCATGTTAACCTTCATGTAAAGCAAGAGCCAAGCAGAGACACCAGAACAGACCACATTTAGCCCGCGTCCCTTCTGAGAAGCCAAAGTCAGAAAGGGAAAATAAAACGCTCCATTGTTACAGGTAAACAATAAGGATGAACTCCCCTATAAACCTCCTGTTCTGTCGATCTATCGGCTAAAATCGAGTGAATCCCTGGCCAAAAACGTGGCCACACAGCAATCTAAGAGTCAGCCATTATCCCCTGCAAAGAGAAAGACAGAGATGTTATTCGGATACCTTGGCTGCAGTTAGTGACTTTAATCCGTCTATATCATAGGGCCGTGGGGACATCATGGTTATTATGGTATAATCAATACATGATCACTGACGATTTGTCACTGCTTTTGTACCTTGTCACACAACTCTGGGGAAAACATTCAGAATTTGAGTGGTTTGACTGAACTCTTCTCAGACTTCTCTGATATGTGCAGTGCTCTGACAGTAAAATGCTGAGCCAGTAACTTGGTTCTAAATACCAGCGTGAGTGGGGGGGGGGAAACTGTAAAAGCCTGCTTCAGTACACTGCAGTGCAGAAAAGAACATTGTACTGCGCTACGGTGGAGACAGACACAGGTGTAAAGAAATGCTTTGGTTTCCAGGAAGTCAGGCTTTGTCCTCCTTTGTTTAAAACCCAATGAGAGCCAGTGGCAACAACAAAAACCACTACAGGCTATTATCCACCGAGCGCGCTCATTAGCGCCGTTAATTAAGGAAGAGTAAAGGAAGATGGAAGACGGCCCCGTGCCAGCTTGTCAGTGCCGTACATCACAGCCGGGCTAAGGAAAAACAAAAAACAAAAGGGCAAAAAGATCTATAATGGCCTATTCTCTGGTGAAGACCGCTTGGTGCACGTCCCTTGCATAGAGGACAGCACAGCACCGATCAGACGGACCTCCTCTGGCCAGGTGAACGGTCATTACCCGATCCCCCAGGGGCCGGCCGCTTTTCGCGGTTTTCTGTTGGCTTCCGCCTTCTTTCCTGTGCCCTTCTGTTCTCCCGCTTGGCTTCCCACAGATTCCCCGTGCTACGCTACGTGAAGCTTGTCATTCAGTTCCTACTCAGCAAAAATTTTGATTGGAGGGTGTCTGACGGTAGCTAAAAAAATAATAGCAAAAACTAACAAAGAAAAAGAAAACAAAAAACTATAATTATTTGGACATTTTCTTGTGTCGCCCCTGTGCCTGGTAAACTAACCCTTTAAGATGGAAATGAGATCTTAGAGAACAGCCATCACCCTAACTGAGAATCAAACTTCTGAACAGAGAGGATACCGGCCATTGTTACGCAACAGCATATTTACAGTGCATCACATGAGTAGCCACCCCTTGCATGGCAATTAACAAAGGGAATCAATACGTCTGATGAACAAAACTTACTCCACACTTTCAAAGCAACCAAATGAAATAAATAATAATAAATCAGTAATAAATTCAGTAATGAATTAAAAAAACTGCATCGCGTTTGTATTCAACCCCATTGCTACGGCCAACATAAATGACCCAACACAGCACACTGTCCCGCCCGCCTCATCCCTCTGTCAAGCGTAGGGGACGGAAACTTTTGCAAGGCACTGTAAAAGGTGCAGAGAGACCGTCTTGGGGGAATAAAGTCGCATGAAAACAAGCGTTTTGGGTTTGCGTTGATTGTAAGCAGCTTTTCCACTTGGTGTATAATTGGCTGTGGTGAATGGATTCATCACTTCTCATTAGAAAAATCTTCTCCATCCTGATGGGCCCCCAGGACAGGGCGACCCTGCTGGCCTCAATTCCTCTGCAGTTCAGCTACCAGACAGACCGACACAAACTGGGTTAAGCATGTCGTCCTTCTGACTGCATTTCGTTTGCCATGTAAAAGTGTGGAGAGAGAGAGAGAGAGAGAGAGAGAGAGACTATATTCGAGCAGCTTCAGCTCAGGCTCACACAGATGGTGGGCTCTGAGACCCCGTATCTAATGATGTTTCTTTGGCATTTCTGCTTTGCCAAACAATAACGAAAAGCAGCCGTCGTATTAAAGTCAGGCATCCCTTGTATATGACATTCTTCCCATTGAAAACCTATGGCCAATATGAGACTATAGAAGCAGTAACACAACTCATGTCGTGATTGGTTCTGGAGATGGGTGGGATGGGGGCGTGGCAGTAGGAGAGAAGGGACCACACCTGAGCGACGGAAGCAAGCAACTTCACCGACGCCCACTCTGCTTGAACATGCAAACGTTAACCCAACACCTTATAAGTGTGTAAGCACTGCGATCTCAAACCCTGAAACGGAAACAGGGGGCCTGCCCACGTAACCACAGCAAAGTACCCATTTTATACACAGCCCATTTCAGAAATCTCTTGATATTGACATAGGGAAGACCAGCCCGTTCAGCATGCTGCCCAGAGCGCTTACTCAGATGCCATGCTGAGAGACACGCTGAAGGGACGTAAGCCTTAGACACCCATGTCACCACACCACCTGTCCAAAGAAGCACCCAGCCACCGCTCTCCACCTCTAAGCCCCCGCCATGCCAAAGCAAAAGAGAAAGAAGGAATAAATCTCTGCGGCTGAAAACTGGCCTCGGGTACAAAACGCAGATGCCATTCGGAGGTGCGCCCAAAGTGGGACAAACACAAACATGAAAGTAGAGGAAAAGGCCACATCCTGCAAACCGGACCAAAGAATTTATACAAGTTCATAAACCATTTCAATTATTTCTCCGTCAAAGGACGGCGTTACAGAATGCAAACCAGGTTCTGTAGTATGTATGGAAGTCGAAGAGCCAGCATATTCACTATGTGGAAAAACAATTACCGGGATTATTTCACAGTGAGGAGAGTGACTCCTAGGCTTTTACACCGCCTCAAGATTCTCAAGCAGTATTACCCTCTAGACTATCAATTATAGCCACGATAATATAATAATAAAAACCCGCCCTTGGAAAACGCGTCAGGGAATGCGGAAAACCTTTATGACCATCACTCTCTGCCGAGGCAAAAACACTTTCTCCGGCTCCGGTACGAATTCTTGAGCACTATCGATTGAAGTATCAACGGTGACCGGTGGGCAAACGAGCGAAAGGGGAAAGGGCGGTGATTACGGCGCAGTGGTCTGCTGGCGGACAGGAGCCCATTACCATTCCTGGCACACTGTCCCCGTACTGCTCTCTCCTCCTGGACACATGTTCCGCAACGACTCCCCCCCCGGCAACCGGGAAATCTATACCGCCTCAGCTACGACACCCACTTCTTCTGCCCCGCGGTATCAATCACACAGCACTAATTAAATGTGGACAGAGCACCGATACGAATATGAATCATAGCTTGATAGTAATTGGCTCACAGAGTATTTGCATTGGCCGTTTTTTATTTATGGTAAAACTCCGTGTCGGAAAATGGCCATCTGGTGCATTAAGCCCAATTTTTTTTATTTCTGCTGCTTCAAACACAAGAACCAATAAACAAGAGGCAGACGGAGACCACACTGGTGGAGAAGTTTGTTTAAATCGGATGCATCATGGCCATAAATAGATGAGAAAAGACTGAAAGAATGGTTGCCACAGCACATTTACTGTACTGACACACACACACACACACACACACAGACACACACACACACAGACACACACACACACACACACACACACACACACACACACACGGCTACGCTCCCCGTCTGTGCTTGCTTGCTTGCTTACCTGGGAATCCCCCCTGCACCATCTCTGCGCCAGATCCCTTCAGCGCACACCCCCCACCCCCCCACCCCGACCCCTCTCAGATAGCCGGCCAAAAAAGCGGTGCAGGGACAGCAGTCGGCTCCGCTCGCCAGGCACACGATGTGGAGGAGAGAGCGTGAAGCAGCTTCCCCTCTCTCTCTCCCTCTCTCTCTCTCCCTCCCTCCCTCTACACTACTCTAGCGAGTTCTCCCTCTCTCTCTCAGTGCTACTGCCAGGCTGACAGGCTGGGGACAAAGTGTTGTGGCACAGGGAGACAGAGTGAGGGAGAGAGAGCGCGTGAGTTTCTGTCAGGGTTGCCCCCCCACAGACATGGGGGAATCATCATAGAAAAGACAACATTGGAATAAAAAGATCCAATGACTGAACGTACCGCTCATTTTTGGCCAATGACTGCCCGTACCGCTCATTTTTGGCCAATGACTGCCCAATGACTGCCCGTACTGCTCATTTTTGGCCAATTGACGGCCCAATGACTGAACGTACCGCTCATTTTTGGCCAATGACTGGCCAATGACTGAACTTGCTGCTCATTTTTGGCCAATGACTATCAGCGGTACGTTCACTGCGGGCGTGCCGACAGCACATCAGCCTCCTACCTGTCAAGTCAACAGCGCCGGCACCCAACGGAAGCACGAGCGCAACTGGAAACCCTCCGCTTTCACAGACAGACGTGTCTGTCGACGTCCTGGGCTTTTCCCTTTTATAACAGACAAGCGTAAAAAGACCCCGGATGTGCAATTACAGCGAGGGACGAGAGGCACATCTTCATCCGTAAACGATTAAAGAGGGGTAGCCGCAGGCGGTAACGGCATTCAAACCTACTGCCGCATTGGATGGGGCCCTCGGACGCGTTCACGGTCTGCTGCACTGCGCCGTTGATACCTCGCTTATTTATCTGCATGGCCGAAGCTGTGATCGAGGACAAGGCCTCTCTCTCGACGCTCGTCTCCTCATTAACAAATAACATTTCCTTTCAGAACCCAGACTACCAGATCAAATGGTCGATTTGCCATCATCTTCCTGAAACTGAAGCAGATGGTGCAATTCATTACAAACATCTTATTCATGTTATACCCAGTTATTGACATAAAGCCCTCGACAGGAATAAACTCAGGACGCGTGCCGAGCTTCTGAAATAAGTAGCTTGGTCGGACAAATGAACTGAGAATGTTTTCATCAGAAGTGACAAAGTCATTACGCACAGATAAAATTGCACAAAGAGTGCATACGGTTCTCGGTAAAGCAATAACAATACCAAAAAGAATGACATCACGCATCCAGTAAATGTTACAGATTCAACTGAAAAGCCTACATGTTCCCTATATCTTTCTACGTTAACTGCTTGAACATAAAAAGGGAAGCTAATGCTTAACTTTAATTGAATTTAGACAAAGAATACGAGGAGGCGAAACATATAGATCTGATGGTTCCTAATGTCCTAATGGCAACGAATGCAAGAACTCTCTTTTCATCAAAGGGAGGTAGGATAGTGGCTATCAGACAGAATCCATTAACTGCAAAAACATGCATAACAAAATAGCCAGACACCCACACACAAACACAGACTTAGATGGCAAAGTGTGATCCGACTGCGTTTAATAAAATTAACAAACCAAAGACAGAGAGAGTGGACGCTGTATGACATCAGGGATTGTGTCAACAGAGCGTTTTTTTCCCACTCAGCGCCTATCAGCTGATCACCATGACACAGCAGAGATGGCACAGGAACAGGCATGGAAACAGTGACCACTTCCTGTCAACACAGGAACAGCCTCGTCACCCGTGACCCTAGTCTTCAATAAGCAGGCCTACACCAGGAAACACCAATGAAACCGACAAGAGAAAAGCTTTTCTTTTGAGATCAGTGGCACTTTTGGTAATGTCCTAGCCTCTTCCTAGCGTCTCATCTTTCTGAACTGCAGCCGTGTCGATCATTCTTTCAGACCATGCAACACCTGCGGACAGCGTCATTACACTTAAGCAACTATCAAACACTGCAAGTGAAATCTCGAACTGAAATGAAAGTTCTGGTTAATTAGATATGCCAGGGCATAAAGTATAGACGCTCCATATTGACATAGGAGTGTGGCAAGAGCACAATTTAAAGCTCAACCTCTGGATGTAAATCAGTACTCATCGATACTGGTCGTTTATATGGAAAATCTTTGCAGTTCTTTCATTGACACGTGCAGCGTTTGCTCAGTTTTAACCCGCCGTGTGAAAAATGAGTAAAACTCAGACATGTGGTCACCCCCCTCTCGCTGGCTGCTGCTTTGACAAGCAGACAGCATTAAGCCCATGAATGTAAAGCAGGCACAAATCACTGCAGGAACTCCAGAGAGTTAAGTTCACTAGTCACCGCAGTCTTTAGTACAGAAGCCCTCACAAGCCTGATATTCTCCACCACCTCAACAGCACCATACTTTAAGAGCACTGTAGGGTAGAGGGAAGGAGGCTGGAGCCACACGATATTGTTCTGATCAGCATAATGCCTCTCTGGAAGGGACAGGACCATCACTGCCATCACGCAGCCAACATAAGGACGGGTGACCAGGTGGCTGCAGTAAAGGATGAGAGAAAGTAAAAGGTATTAAAGGACCAACTCACCTCTGGCTCTTTCCAGTTCTTCCGCCTGTTCCTCGGGCCGCCCAATGGGAGGCCGGTAGGGTGGAGGGAGTCGCATTGGGGGAGGCACACCCCCGGCACCTGCTTTCTGCTGGAACGAACACAACGAAAAGGGGCTGAACAACACACAGGGTACAGAAACAGGAGAAGGCCTATGGTGGGTTAAAAAAATAACAAACACCTAATTAAACATTAAAACTGCTGTGCAGAATGCTACGGAAGCTTTCCCCCAGATCAAAACTCTGAGCGGTCCTCTGGGCTCCCGGCTTCAGCCCTCTAATCCAAGAGCCTTTGAACTTGTGAGCCACATCGCCGGGGAAATGCAGAGGATATGAGGGCTCCATCCCCACTTCAAACCGTTTTCCTGGGCCGCGCTTCTTAGGACACGGCCAGAACCGAGGAACGCCGTTGGGAAAACATGGGATAATAAGCTTATTGGCAGTTTACTGAACATGCGGGCTGGCAGATCTATGCTGCTATTTTCTGAAAAAGAGATTCATACGGTGGATAGCAGATCGTTTGTTCCAAAATGCAGAAACTGCTACTTCAGGTGGAAGTGAAGCACGTGGGTATCTAGGAGATGGAAAGAGCGGGATTATAACCAGGATGTCAAACGTGAAGGGGCCGTCCAGTCTGGATCACAAGTATTTAAGCTGTGACAGCAGGCAACTAAACTGAGCAATTCTTTCTTTTATTTTTTTCTTTTCACAGGTAATGTATGGTGACACCCCAGCCTTGACACCGTTCCAATTTCCGCCAACTCGTGTTCAAGAAGTGACAATAATAGGAAACCCTAGATAACACAGTGGCAGTGAGAAAAGGAAAGAAAGAAAAAAAAACCAACAACAACATTACTAGGGTGTGTTTTATAAATGCATCATTCAGATATAAATCAGTGCAACTGAATGGTTGAGACAAGACAGATTCTGCCTCACTACTGCTGGTTAAACAGCGCTTGGGGTTAATGCAACTGGCAATGCTGTGACTGAAAACCAAATGGGTGTATGGAGTGCATTTCCGAATCGAAATCGCTACGCAAAAAAATCTCTACGTATATTTGGTTGAACCCTAGGACATTCATAAATTACTCTGCATCTGAAGTGCTATCCCATACCGGTCGCACCGCTGCTGTAGTGTGCACCCGACCCCCGCATTAAAATATAGCGAGCGTGTCCCGGGACTCTCGTTCCACATCGCGCCTCACTCAGAGCTGCGTCTTCACCCGTCCCCCGCGTTAAAATATAGCGAGCGTGTCCCGGGACCCTCTGACTTTTTAGCTACAACGTAAACTTACAACAGGTCAATTTCCAGTAGGGTTTTTTTTTTCTTTTTTTACTTTTTTTTTAGTCGAATGCTGGAATACATGCAGAGTCTCAGTTGCAGCTGAACTCTAAACGATCCAATAGCGGCAAAACGCCTTACATTTGAAACACAGGCCGATAGTCACTCCCTCAGCAGGGGTACATGAGCATGGCAGAAGTAAACAAATGAATTAAAGCTGCCCAGCTCCCTTCCTCCGTCTCACAGAAGCCTAAAGTAGGCCATATTGGCTAAACTGACAAAAAGTGCTCGGGGGGGGGGTGGGAAAGAAAAAAAAAAAAAATCTTCTTAACAACCAGCAAATCACTCATTCACATTCAAAAGGCATTCTCCCAATCCGACACCTCTAACTAGAGTGCTTTCATTGGAGCCTCACTCATATATATGGTAGAAAAGCTTATGGGCTGACAGGCGAGCCAGATGGGCTACATCTTCAGTCCTGTCACGCAGGGCGGACTGTACATTCTGAATTCCTAACTCACTCCCTTTTCCCGGAGTCATGACGGAGGATAAATAATAACAGCCCATTTGCTCACTATTTATCACAGCACGGGCGTGTTTAATCAAGGCTAATTGCGTCTCTGTGCAACCCGGAGGCTGCGTTACGCAGTTACGCCCGCAGACATCTGGGCCAGTCCCCGGCTCGCGCATAATCAATTCCTATTAATCAACAATTAGGTTCTCGAGACCGAAATCCTTTCCTGAGGGTTCATTGTGCTAAAGTGAGAGGCCCAGGCGGATAGCTGCAAGCACTTCTTGCAGCTCGAAGGAAGCCATCCACAAAGCAAAAGTAAACATTTGTTGGCAGCTGTGTCTCTAGCGAAAGTACTGAAGTATCCGTTACATAAAGTGTTCCGGTAAAAGTTAAAATCAGGATGTACAATATTGCTCAGGGTTACGGTATTTTTTGTTAGGGTTATCATTTTATTTTTTTAACCCTCCAGACACAGCTCAGGGATACCACCACCGATGGGGAACTGATTAAGTCGAAAGGCTAAAATGCATTTAGAATTCCGAGGGGGAACCAAAAAATAAACCATTCTTTAAAAGCATGCTCTCAATGCAACAAGAAACCAGGGCGGTTATCATGATAATTTCATCTCAACCTCGTCCTTAGAGCCTTCCTCAGTTTTGCGATAGAAAAGCTGCACTATTGATTCGTCTTCAGAGGAATAAATAGGAATAGACCTCTGAAGTTTCCCCTCGAGCGTCTCCTTGGCAGTGGTTGCCTTTCTTTTTATCCAAACTTGGATATCCGTTTCATCTGGGAACGCTCCTCGAAATCTTAATGTATTTTGCCTCTGGTAATTAAGACTTTTTTTTTATTTATAATTGTGCCCTGGCCCTTAAGAGCTGAACGTGATACTAATGAAAACGAGTACGATTAATTAAATTTTTTATTAATTTCATTAACAGTTTGATAAAGCTATTCTAATCAAGCCACCCTGACTTCAGCGCACAATCACTTAGATGGGATTTGACAGGCCTTGACAGTGTTGGCAAGGTCTCTCAGTGGGACATAATGCAGGGAGATGGAGTGGCACAGAGGGGCGGGGTGGGGCGGGGCAGCCCTGGGAGTGGAGCTTTTCAGACAACCTGACCGGACACGTTTCCCCTAACATAGCCCCACTTCAGTAAATACTGAGGGAAAACCCTGGTGAGATTTTTCACGGGGGGGATACTGAAAGTAATTTTGTATTTAAAAAGATAAACTGGGTTGGCAGACAAAGCGATGTACTGGGGAATAAAGGTGGACACGTAAAAGACACTAGTGGTCCTGCTCCTAGCGGACGTTGCACGTTTAGGTGTGCCAGTGTCTGCCCGTTGTCTAGAGAGGGGAGATGGGACTTACCGGCGGTTTTTTCTTTGTCTTGTGTTTGCTGTAGCTGGGAGCCGTCACAGAAGTAGGCTGCAGAGACACACGCACACGCCATTAAAATGATTAAATAAATCCACGCGTTTATTTCTCAGCTACCGTGCTTGAGAGTACACCGGGTGTCAACAAATCGAAACCTAACGGAGATGATGCCAGGATGGGTGACACCAGGTTGAGTGAACGCGAGTGAACGCGAGCGAGCGCGAGAGAACGCAGGTGAACGCGAGAGAGCGCAGGTGAGCGTAAGCCGCTAAGCTACGTCAGCTAAGCAGGGCATCGATGTAGCCGCTGGCCACGGGTCGGGGCATCGAGAGCAGCGCGGCACGCAGGAGAAGAGACGGATAACAGACGTCCCCGTTACCATCAAGCTGGGGCGGGAGAGAACGAGCAGGGGGATGCGTGGCGTGCGTTTCGGATGCACAGGGGTGGACGCTTTAATGCGTCGTTACTGATGCAAATCGCGTGGAAAACAACGCGATAAGCAATCACTCACACCAAGAAAGCCGGTAAGGGGCTGCTTTAATAAGGTGTGCCTAGGCTCCAGCCTTCTACTGAAATAGAGCGATATGCAGGGACAGACAGGAGCCTATTCTGATTTGATTATTGGCCTTTAAGGCAACCCCATGTATCTATCCGTTTTAACACATCCCTTGAGGTTTGGAGCACCAGCTAACAGACGTTGCACTGATATGAATGTTTGGTACAGAGCAGCACTATATAAAACCGCAATCAATAGAGACGACACCATCTAATCAGGGAACAAAGGTGAAAATATATACCTGTTAGTCCAAGACTATTCTGAGCCAAAATAATCAATAGCTGGCTTACATATCAAAAAGGTTACAGATACACGTTATTTAAAAACACAAATTCAATTAAAATGTCTCCACACTGCTGTGGTTAAAAGGATTAGCGGCTCGAGAGTACGTAACACGTCCGTCTGATAAACGTGCACTATGCACGTTTCTAACAGAAATCGAATAAAACATAAGCAGGCTGAGAAAGAGTCAGGGAGTAGTTACGGAGTGGGTGTGAGAATGGAGGGGTCAACAGTACCGTGCAAGACAAACCCACACAGGCAACAGGAGGCACAAAGACAATGACACGCACACAGACCGTGGATGTTACCCGCGGGTTGGCCGACAGACTCTGGACGATGAAGACCACCGGGCTGGGCGAGGCTTTAATAGCCTGGACAGCCTCCTCGTGACTGGCGTTCTGCAGGTCCACGCCTGACACCTGGGCCCAAGTGGAGGGAGCAGTGAGAGGGGAACCGGGCTATACGGAAGGGATCCCACTGGTGTCACCAGCCATGGAAGCGGGACCTCACCTGCAGGATCTTGTCCCCAGTCTTAAGGGCGTGTGTGCGTCCTGCAGGGCTGTCCAGCAGCACCTGCTTGATGAAGATGCCCTTCAGCTCCTCGCCGTTCTTCAGGCGCTTTATGACGGTGCGGCCGCCCACGATGCTGATGCCCAGGGACTCCTCTGGTTCCTGCCACACCTCCACCCTTTTTACAGCACAAAGAGATGTGTGCGCACGCGCACAAGCACACACACAAGCACAAGGCAAAAAGGCACATGCAAACACAAGCGGACACGAACACACACACACATATGCGTACACACAGGCAACCACATTAGTCACTCGTTTCCCCATGAACCGTAAGCACAGAAAAAGTGCAAAAGTCAATTCTCCTGAAAACAACGGTGAACGAGACTAACCTGCGAGGGGGACCCCAGTGACTGAAGGCGGGCGTTTCCTCTCCCTCCCCTTCTTCTCTCTCGGGGAGGTCACTGAGGGACAAGAGGGCATTTTTAATCCCCTGGACAGCTTGGATCACAGGAACACCTTTCGTGTTAAAAGTCCCATGGCCTCAAACAAACATTTTTAACACAGCATCAAACTAATTAGAATTAGGCAAATATCATTATAAAAATGGCTTTAGTAGATTCTCATGTTAATACTGTGCATCGTCAATGAAAGATTTATTT